>NBNE01001844.1:0-10756 GCA_002215365.1 Phytophthora megakarya | reverse complement strand
CTCGACAGGAATCGTTGACTCGCACGGACTCATGTTGGCACTGCAAGATGATGCAGAGAAAAATGGCACAATGGTGGTCTGTACAACTGCAGTCCAAGGAGGAAGATACGATGCGAAATCGAAAACGTTCATGATTCAAGCAGTGCAAGGTGATGAGGAGGAGCAGGAGGTGGAGTGCGACTACTTTGTTAATGCCACTGTCATGTTTGCACCGAATCTGCTGGATAAGATAGAGGCTCCAGGCATCGAACGCACTTCGAAACTTCCTCTGCCTGCTGTTCCAAACCAGTTTGCGAAGGGCACATACTTTATGCTCAGCCCAAAAAACCGGCCGTTCAGGTACGAGCAATGTGCGGTGGGTGTATCGATATAGCATTTCTAACTGGTTGTACTTATTGATGTGTCTGGCTTTGGTGTACCCGATCCCAGAAATCGGTGGCCTTGGTGTTCATGCAACAGTTGATTTGACGGGCAACATTCGCTTTGGGCCAGACGTTCAGTGGATCAACAGCATCGACTACCAACCTGACCCGTCGAAAGCAGAGAAATTCGCCGAAAGAATTCGTGCTTACTGGCCTGAAGCCCGCGCTGAAATGCTGGAAGCCGACTATTGTGGTATTCACCCCAAAATTGAGATTAATGGTGAAGTATTCGAGGACTTCTACATCGCGGTACGTTCATATACGGAATTGACTTTGGCTATTAAGCGTCCTAATGCGTGTTTGATGGGGTTTTAGGACATGCACATGCACGGTGTGCCTGGCCTCGTTCATCTATGCGGTATTGAGTCGCCTGGACTGACAACATCGCTTGCTATCGCTGACACGGTAGTTGACATGTTGCAAAGTGTCGAATCTGCTGAAGTTTCGATATCAAGGCATCATAAATATTTCTGAACCGTGCAACCTTGACCTGTATTTCTACCCAAAGTACTTCGAAGTAGATATTAATATATGTGGTGAGGTTGGTGTCAATAAACCGGTGAAGACCAGGAATCACCACCACTAATACAGCAACTAGTTTCGCATTCATCTGTTGTTAGCTCCTTCTAGACGAGCACAAAACTCTATTACTATGAGCTTCATACTCGTCGAGCTGTAGTTTTCAAAAATATTTCAATACTTTTTACATGTTCATGCATAAAACGAAAATACCTTGCAAGTGCAACCAGATCTGTACATGTAGACTACATGATGTAGTGTGCACCCTATCTGATCCATTCAATTGACGCGCTGTTCGACATTCTGATTTTGTCGGTCGTGGTGCTGATAGCACGAAGCTCATTCGTGGTCGACACGATCACGTACGAATTCGACCGGTGTAATATACGTGCTTTCACGAAGCACAATGAAGGAGACCGTATAGACAAGGTCCAAACAAAATCTAGCAGACTCTGCTTGGCCGAGTCATAGCTTGCCGCTTGCCGACGCAGCCTGCAGCAGACTACTTCGGCAAACCCACCACCGGCAAGCGGTGGTAAAAAGAGAGCAACTTCAACTGGTGACGTGAGCTGAAAGCAGCATTTCTATGATGAATTCGTTTCATCTTCTCGTTTGACATTTTGCTTTAGCTGCGTTGATGGCTTGTTCGAAGTATCTAGCTAACCATTTCAACGAGAAGTTGAGCAAGTTGCTAGTACTGTAGCAACTCGGTGCACATGCGTTTCAATGGATTTCAGTTATTAATTGGAGACATTGCGTTGCAAAGTGAAACCTGAAAATTAGAACCACAGAGGAAATTAGTACTTAGTATGTACGTGACGAAGATGTTGGCGGTCGTGGCAGCGAGTGAAGGTAAATATTTGGAGCCACCTTCACCCTTCTCGAAATCCAGCGCGGTAATATATGATCAACGGCTCAGTTCGCTGGATTGCGGATTTGTCGCTATTCCTCCAGAGAGCAAGTTTTCTACTAGTAGGTGGCAAGTCCACGCTGTCTTCTTATCGGCATGCATGGAAACCCAGAACTGGATGGGGAGCACTGCCGACTTCTTATCGGCATGCAAAGGAATGGAAACCCAGAACTGGATGGGGAGCACTGCCGACTTCGACGTCGACACTTTGGCCCTTTTCTGAAGGGAAACCTGCGACGAAGCAGAGTTGCCACCTCGGGCGCGTCAGACCGCCAAAATCCGGCAGATCACCTTCATCTCCTCCATCAAGACTCTTGATTCAAGAGCGACATGGCAATATCAACGCATGCAAAGTTGATCTTGCCACGAATCACCGAGGCAAAATAGCTTCCTGCATCCTATTCTTGCCGTCCTCGCCCAATCGAGGCAAGTACAGTTTCCGGTTGTCTTATTGCGCACTATGCCACGCAACCCTGCCTCGTCTCCACTTTTTCAAAACCGCCTCGCGATTGGCTGGCTTTCCTTGCACCTTGTTGCCAGTCGTTGCCATTCCGCATTTTGCCAGCTTGAACACATATGGGCTTCCGCGATCGCTCGAGTATGCGCTTCCTGCGTCTTCCACGACGCATGGCAGGCGCCGCCGCTCTCTGCGCTGCTGCAGCCGCCTGTAGCGGCCTCACACAGGATGCAGCACGTCAGGACGCTGCCCAAAGACCCATGGGATCGGCCATGATGGTGCCGCACGTCTTAACTTCCAGTCTCAAGCCACGTGAACGCCACATGGACCCGTGGCTGCTGAACCGTAGCCGACTACAACAGGATTATGACGTCGAGGGCGTCATCGGTGAAGGAGGCTTCGGTCTGGTGCACATGGGACGCCACAAAGCTTCCAACGCGCGTGTTGCCATCAAGCGCGTGTCCAAGCAGCTCACGAGCAAGGAGAACTTCCTGCAAGAAGTGGCAATCCTCAAGCAAGTCGGTGGCACACACAATATCTTGGAACTACGTGAAGCCTTCGAGACTTCGGATGCCTATGTTTTAGTGACGGAATTGGTCCAAGGGGGAGAATTGTACGACGATCTCATTGAACACGGCGTGTTCGACGAAGAGAAAGCCAAGGAACTGGTACGGGAACTCGCCGTCACACTGCAGTACTTGCACGCGAAGCAAGTAGTGCATGCAGATCTGAAGCCGGAGAATATTCTGCTGAACGACGACACGAGCATGAAACTCATCGACTTCGGCCAGTCGTTCCGTTTACAGGACAACACATGCCGCAAGATTGAAGCGTGCACAGTTGCATACACTTCACCAGAATTCATCCACCACCGGGAATCAGGTTGTGCCATGGATGTGTGGGCGCTGGGCGTTGTGCTGTACATTGTGCTGTGCGGTCTCCACCCGTTTGACCCCACGGACGATGCAACAGATGAAGAGCTGCAGAAACGCATCCTGAAGGGAGATTTTGAACAGGAGTCTGCTGGCTGGGCCTGCATGTCGGCCAGTGCGCGGGACCTCGTAAGCCGCATGCTCACTGTGGACCCCGAGAAACGCATCAGTGCAACCCAAGTGCTGGAGCACGAGTGGCTCCACAGCGCTTGAAGATTTTGAGGGACGACCCGTTTCTAGTTTTGTAGTCCTCGCCGAATTGTAGACATTCGACATTAGAAGAGCGCAACGCTCGCAACTGCATTCAATCCATTAATTTATCCTATCTATCCTCCAGGTATGGTCCACGCTGGTTGTGTATGACCATAGTATTGGTAACGTAACGACTGAGCAAGATGGTTGTCGCTTTTCGCTTCGTTACGCCTGTAGGTCTGTCACAGACTTGTACCTCAGTTCAAGAAGAATACTACTACGTAGTACGTAGTACAACATGATAAGCAGAAATGTGTTGCTAACTCTTCACCCTATTACCACGGTAGTCGTTGCTTACAGTACGCGTTTGGACGGCAACACGTTCGAAATGGACTGTGCGTACGAGATCAGTCGCTTGACAGACGTGAGGTACTTGCGCTGGGACTCGTTGTTCATGACGTGTGCCTGCTTATTCGAGTTAATCTTCTCACGACCAGTGCGTTCGTGGATGCCCACCATGGTCACACCAATAGGCCACGCCGCATTGCCAATCGCCAGCTTGATATACGCGTCATTGGCCATCACGAACTCTCCTTGTCTGCAGAACTTGACGATGTCCACCAGATTCGGCAGAATATCTTGCGGTACTTGTCTCTGTTTGCAGAGCTTAAACAGTGGTCGGATGTAGTCTTTGCACTGCTTCATCGTCTTCACTGCAATTTTACCTTGTGCCGTGCGCTTGACGTGGTCAGGTCTGTTGGCCAGGTCCTTCTCCCACCTCTGCAGCATTCCCTTAAAGAACCTGTACACCATTTTGTCTTGGTCCTGGTCGTCCTCCTTCTCCTTGTTTTTGTTCTTCTCACTCTCCTCGGTCGCAAACTCTTCATCTTCCGCTTCATTCTGTTCCCTCTGAGCGTCTTCTCCACCCACAAAGCGGTTGCGGATGTCATGACCCGCTCCTAATTCGTCCTCATGTTTGGTCACCGCGTCCATTTCCACTCTACGCAGTCGCGTCATGCGGTCCTGCATGCTCTCCCCAAAGAGCGTGATGGGCTCGCCAAGTTCTCTCAGTCGTCGACGCAGATCTGGCCATGCCAACAGCGCTTCACTCTCCTTTTGAGGCGTCTCTGTCTGCTCTGTATCATTCTCTATAGTCTTGGAGCTTTCTGGCGTCGTTTGGTCCAATTTGCGCTTCTTCGTCGGCGCTTCTTCCTCCTCCAAAAGAGACTCGACCTCTTCTCGACGTAGATACTTCTCCTTCTTGCTGCTCTTCTTCTCCTGCACCGCGGAGACCTCCCGCTTCTTAGCGGCCATTACCCGCATTAGCGCTTCCATGGCTCCAATAAGGCAACTTTTGTTGTGGACTATTTTTTGTGAATTGTGACCTGATGTATACCACATAAGTTTGGATCTTGAAGGACCATCATTCATTTTTACTAAGCAGTTGAAGTGCGCGGAGAGGCGCACTAGTGATCAGGATGATGTCTCTGTTGGAGAAAGAGGCGCGCGACCCAGTGGAAGTGCTGCGCCTCAAGCTGAAGGACTCGACGTCCACGTCGCTGTTGAACTCGCAACTGGTAGCCTTAGTTTTTCAAGAAGATATCGGGAAAACTCTAAAATATTCGTGAAAATGTTATTTTTTACTTAAAAATAATAATATGCAGCTTCAAGAGATCAAGAACGACTACATGGCCAAGCAGGACAACACCAAAGGGCAACTGGTAGGCTTCGTACAGGCTCAAGTGGACGAGATCGAGCGAGCCAACGCCTTGTTGGAGCTGGAGACACCAGTGTTACATATTGTCAAGAATTTGGAGGATTTGGGGCAGAATTGCCGCCGGATGAACGAGGAATTGGGAGAAAAGAAAGGTTCTTCTTCTGGAGTCAGCACTGCAAGACGAAACTTGAAGGAGTTGGAGCAACAGATGGTGTTTTATGAGGAACTGCCCAAAAAGGTGCAAGGACTGCACGATGCTCTGGATAGAGGCCTCATGAGCTTCGTGGACGTCTACATTAAGTGGCAGGAAATTGACGACTGGAGACAGAAAATGCTGCACGAGGTGCGTTGATGTGGTAACTACATGTAGAGAAGTGGTTTTGCTGAACTTTTGCTGTGTAGTTGAGTGTTGCTGCGGTTGAAAAGAGCGATGAGCTCGGAAACAGGTAGATTTTGAATGATGAATTACACGAGGCTGCCTTTTTTGTTGGACTGAGTTGTGTTATACCTGTAGCAAAGCCCAAGCACGCATTATGGGGTCGATGGCGTCCAGGATGAACGCCATTGAAAGCTTGCAAAACCGAATTTACGCTGAAGTTTGGGGATGTTTGCACCACTGTGTTGAGATTGCGCAGTTCGGGAAACAGCGGTTGTTGGATGCATTCCAAGTGCTTGATCTAATGGAAACTCGGCGTCAACGCTTTGTTGACTCGAAGAAAGAGGTGTATCTAGACAACCAGCTGAAACTTGTTGCCGAGTTCAATATAACCACTCGTGAAAGATGCAAGACCGAAATCACGACGTTCCTCTCGAAGCGCATTGATGGCATATTCCGTGCTGCTGAAACTGAAGCTGTGTCTAGTAAAAAGGATTTGTTCACTCCAGCCCTTGCGGCGGCAACTCAAATGATGGTAGACTTGGAAATCGTGCAGTCTGACGTGGCACCGTGCTTTCCAAGTGCGATCGATGTGATTAATTTGTTCACATCTACATACAATACCCAACTTGAAATTGAAATCACAAGACTCAGCGCGAGACCTGACGTCGGGATCGCACAGCGTCTACAGATTGTTCAATGGATTGACTATTATAACACTGAAATCATCAAGTACAAGCACTCACGCGCATCTATCGTGCTGGACAAAACTTCCCAAGAGCTCATGAAGGCGTATCTTGACGAAATTAAAGTCCAGATTCACACATGGATAACGAACATCTGGAAACGAGATGAGGAGTGTGTCATTGGTCCGCAAGGAGAACTCCAATCAACACGCCCCAATGACATCGTGAATATCTTAAAATCTCAGATTTCAATTGCCCAAGAGTGGTTGGGTGGGAGACTAGTGGGGTATGTTGTAGCGACATGTTTGCAAGTACTCATGGAAGAGTTGAAGGTTCGATACGATAGCATCGCCGGCAAGCTCGAAACTGTAGATGCGGAGATGCTGTGCTCTTTTATCAATGACGTCGAAATACTCCAGGTATGTAGTACGTGATGTGAACGGGAACAGATTCAAAGCTAACCCTGATAATTACTACAGGCAAAATGCCCAGAGTTGGTCGAGGAGATTTCTTTTGCTGAAACCGATTCGGAGGAGAAAGAGGCCTTCGATACATTTATGGGGGATAGTTTAGACACTACATCAACTGACATCGTTGCGTTCGCAACCAGTGCTTGTGATTTAATTGTGAAGAAGATATTTCACGAAGTGGAGCAGGTACGTTGACTATTGACGTTCTAGGTTGAGCGCTGATCATGACATGTACATTCATTTTACTGCAGGCCACAACGACATTATGGTTTTCTAAGAAATGGGATGAAGGCGCTTCCGTGGTAGAGCCCCTGTTGGCCACCTTGGATGACTACTACCCTGACTTAAAGAAGTGGATTTTTGGCTCGTTCTTCTTCTCCAAGGTTGTTCGACAGTGCTTGAACCAATGTGTAAAAGAATACTGCGCGCGATTGCTCCAGCGCACCCACTCATTTTCGAACCCGGCACACACAGCGACTATCGTTGACAACGACTTGCATGTAAGTATATACTTAACTACTCGGGTTTTATCAACCAATTTGATTCATTCTAATGCTTACTTGTACACATATGTAGAACTTCGTAGCGTTTTTCAGCAAATATAATGCTGACCTCCGACGAACAGGGATCCGCTCGATACTGCGCGCGATTGCTCCAGCGCACCCACTCATTTTCGAACCCGGCCCACACAGCGACTATCGTTGACAACGACTTGCTTGTAAGTATATACTTAAATACTCGGGTTTTATCAACCAATTTGATTCATTCTAATGCTTACTTGTTTACATATGTAGAACTTCGTAGCATTTTTCAGCAAATATAATGCTGACCTTCGACGAACAGGGATCCGCTCCGAGGAAGGTATCAAGGCTGAGTTTATGGCGCTACAAGTAATCAGTTGCACCTTACGAGGCGAGGCTCCCCCAGATTCGAACCAACAAGAAATGGGTGAAATACTTCGACAAGTCATCAAGCTCATCAAGACCACCTCGACCCAAGAAGCCTCGGGACAAAAGTCGAAGGACAAGCCAGTGAAGGAGGGTAGTGTGAAGAAGAAGAGGTTTGGCGCTATCTCGAAAGGCAAAAAGAACAAGAAAGCGGACAAGGGTAAGGATGAAAAAACTACAGACACTGGAAAAGAGTCAATGTCGCGTGAGAGCTCGTTCACACAGCACGATGAAGATGGCGACAGCTTCAACGTCCAGAAACTCGATATGGCATCGTTTTTGGGCAGCTAAATGAAGGTTTGAGTTCATGTAAGTTTACCTTGCCAATAACTTTTCTGTTGGTCGAACTGCCCACTTACTTTTTCATAGCTGTAGCAAACTCAATTCCAGTTGCAGGTAGAGTTCCTTCTCAGTGAATAGATGAATGCGCTTCCGCTTTGGGTCCATTGGCTTTTGGTACAGCTCCAGCACGACATGACCGTCTTTAATCTCATCCAGCTCCAATAGTGCCCAGCAACGACAACTTTTTTTGCGCTTCTTCGCCTTGTAGTGGAAGAACTCAAAGGTTATTGCAGCTCCATCTAAAACGTACACACGAACTGGGTAAGACTTAATTTTGATGCACACTTCGCGAAACTTACGATCTTCCATCTTCCGTAGATTCGTGGCGAGCTGAATATTCGCATTGAACGTCACATGAAGAGGTTCGCTGCAGGATCCCACCCCAGTCTCACGTGTCTCCTCCATTGCTTTACCGCTGTAATCTAACAAAACCATTGCACTTAGTTCATTTGATACTTTCCGTAGGAAGACGACAACCAACTTACTGAAGACGGACACTGCCATGGTAGGGTTGACGTACACGCTGGCATCCTTCAAACCAATTTTGGTGATTCGGATATCGAGGTACGTCGCTCCTGGAGGTCGTATCACTGTTGGTTGGGTAGCATCCACAAGTTCGGCTGCAGCACTTTCGTCCATGTCGTGATCTTGATCAATTTGTTTTTGTTTGTCAACTGAGCTACCACGCGTTTTACGACGCATCGCTCGACTCACATCAAGTGGAAAAACCTCTGGTTCATCTGATAATGCTCCACGAAGAGCTACAATCACCAAATAATTGTTAGAAGACCATTGTCTACCAACCTCGCTCATTGTTCAAACCTTCCAAAACATCCTCCATATCGTCCTTTGTAGGTTTTCGTTGGTCATCGACTGAGCTCAGGGACTTGGCTCGCATTTCCATAGCCACGATCACCTTCTCAATAATACCCTGTAGTTCAAAGTCAGCAATTCAGATTCATTTGAACCAGCTAAGAGCAGATTAACTTGTTGTTGTGCTGTGAGATGTTTACAAGCAGGAAGAGCATTCGTCATGCGACCAGCGAGCCTACAGAGATCCAATAATTAAAACTTGAAGACGACAACTCCAAACAAACGAACAAACCGTTCATAGGCCTCAACAGCCTCAAGCATTTGACCCCATGCATCCGTTTGCACTGCCTGCTGCAAACTCTTGCACCAAGCCGAATGCAACTTCACTACGTCTTCCATCTAGATTTCGTGCTTGGTCCGACGCCTTGCACCTGCAAAACCGTTTTCAATCTGGCAAGAAATAACGATGGTTTCTTGATAGATATTACATTTGTACATAGCTTACAAGGCTAATGTTGTGTTGATACTCTGCATGTTCACGGCGAGACACGTTTGGCAAGTTGACGGTGCAAACGCATCCACCGAGTATGCAAAAGTTGTTTGCGTAGATCGTCTTCAGGTAGAACGTGAAGAAGGAAATCCACGAGATAGCTGGCACCTTCGAGTCCGAACGCCATCTCCAAATACTGCATGAAGAATCGAGATGTGGTACGGCCCTTGCCAAACTGTCGTGCGTGCCGCTGAAAGAGGTAGAACAGGTTGGGGTTGTGCTGACAGTCGTCCCAAACAGCATCTAGGATGGCCGAATTGAGGGATTCTGCCATGTCAAAGTCGAATGCTAATGCAAATGCATCCGTACCAACTGAGAGGGTTCGTTCGATCTCGGCCATGAACCGTCGATCCATTTCGTCGACACCCTGCCACATTTGTCTCCGCTGTCGCTCTGTCAACTGCATTTCCTCCTCGTAGCCAAGATTCCCCACGATCCTTGGTACAGTGCGCCATCGTTCAGCCAGCAGGTAGAAACCATTGACGCACATTAGTGTGGGTAGAATATATCCACACGTTAAGGTGATGCGGCCACCCTTGCGAATTGGTCGTAAGCCTGCAAGAGGTAAAATCTGGTGCTCGGAGCCTTCGTGATCGTTGGTAATCAATTGGATAGACAGATCTAACATTGTGGCTAGCAGCACGAGCTCCACCGTACCCACCCGTTGCTGTCGTCGAGACTTGAACTCGTGTAACCTCCTCTTTAGATCTATAGCAGACGTCCGAAAGTGTCGTTCTAGAGTGTGCACATGTAGCAGTCCGTAGTTCGCCAGCGTCTGACGCAGTAGCTCCACACCAACTGATAACTGCAAGTGGTCATTTGCAAGCGCATCCGAAGCTTCCTGTACCAATTTTCCATTCTCCTGCATTGAATTCGTCCCATTCGGTGGAAATCCAGCCAGTGCATCATACAAGCGTTTGTCCAAGTCATTGAACTGCTGCAACTTGTACAAGACGCAATACAACGCTGTGAGCGCGCCTTCTGGAGGTGCGTACGATTGCCTAAAGCCGCGCAGGCGCAACATTCGCATCATCTTATTGTGAGTGACGCGGAAGGGCGAAACTCGACAGGCGCATTCGTACTTGGTGCACATGGCCATGTTCCTAGCTTTGTCGTCCATGAGGTTTGCCTGCAATTCATCCAGTCTGGCGCTGTCACTGTGTTTATCCATTTGTTTCGACGGTCTCCGCTGTTTGATCACGTCAGTGTCTCTCTCGTCGAACTCGTCGTCAAACTCGATTCCTTCCAATGCGCTGTATTCACTGCTGTCCACAGTGCCCACTGTCCCGTTCATTCTTGCCTTTGCATCTTCCTCTCGATCTCTGTAGTCCAGACACAACACGCAGTTATCGAACTGATTCGGAAGTACCGTCACTACGGCTGTCGTAAGCCCCACATCAAAGTTGCAAAAGCACCGCAACAC
>NBNE01001843.1:0-10765 GCA_002215365.1 Phytophthora megakarya | reverse complement strand
CACCGGCCCCTGCACCAGCCCCTGCACCAGCCCCTGCGCCAGCCCCTGCACCGGCCCCTGCACCAGCCCCTGCGCCAGCCCCTGCACCGGCCCCTGCCCCTGCTCCGAAGAAGAAAGCTACAGCTACGGCGCCTTCAACGTCATCGGACACGACAACTGCAAAAGACTCGGACTCGGATTCAGTCGACTGGAGCAAGTCGGCGTGTGTGAACCCTCCTGGCCTGCAGGGTCAGTGTGGTAGCTGTTGGGCATTCGCAACTGTCGCAGCATTAGAAGCCGCACAGTGCATTGCCAACGGCGACAAGAAGGCGCCTTCGTATTCAGAGCAGCAGCTTGTAAGCTGCGACACCAAGGACTTTGGTTGCAACGGTGGGGCTCCCGTTTACGCGATGGAGTACGTTCGCGACAATGGAGTTTGCGCCAAGAGCAGCTACCCGTACACTTCGGTAGATGGCGGCACTGCAGCAGCATGCACCAAGTCGTGCACCCCCACTAAGTCCGGCATCAAGGAAATTGTTCAGCTCAAGGCCGGAGATGAGACCGCGTTCCTCGCCGCCTTGAAGAAGCAGCCGGTGATCGCCTCGGTCGTGTCCAACAACCCAGCTTGGAAGCAGTACAAGAGCGGCGTCATCACGGCGTGTAACCCTGCGACGATAGACCACGCTGTACTCGCCGTCGGCTACGACGCTACTACCATCAAAATCAAAAATTCATGGGGAACCGACTGGGGCGAGGACGGCTACGTGCGCATCAGCCGTAGCACCGCAAACATGGGCACTTGTGCCGTCCTCACCGACATGTCGTACCCCAAAGTGTAATGCGCTAGCGGTCTCCGTTAGTCTCTAGTTGTGGAAAACAAATATACGTTAAATGTGCGTCAACTAAAAGATCGGATGCTGTTATTGATATTGATACAGGTACAAGGCAACTTCAACTTGGTTCGGCTTCAAAGCACTGAGTTAACAACATTATGTACTTATCCTTTCGTCTATCTAACCAATCAAAGTCCACCTCACGTATCTCATCACTCATCTCAACATATTCACTGCAGTTATCTTCTCTCATACTCAACTCAAGTCAAAACCATGTACACAACCCTTACATAAACCTGCCCCAGTCAGCATCAACACATAGCCCGAACTCGGATCTGATGCCTGCATTGCTACATCTCGCGCTCCGCTCCACTCGCGTCATGAGCCGCCGCTTCTCCTCGCTGCCCAACACCAACGCCAAGGCCACTGCCCTCACGCGCTTCGTGGACGAGCACGGCGCCGTCCGCTGCGGCCAGCGCACGGACGACGGCTCCACGGCGCTGCTGGTGGAAGACGACGATCCACTGGGAACTCTGCGCTTCACGGGCGAGACGGCGAGCGTCGAGAAGGTGCTGGCGCCCGTGGTGCCGTCTCAGATCCTCGGTATCGGTCTGAACTACCGCAAACACGCCAAGGAGACCAACATGCCCGAGCCAAAGTTCCCCGTTCTCTTCACCAAGGGCGTCAACGCGCTGCAGCACCCGCACGACCCCGTGGTGATCCCTCGCATTGCGTCGGAGCCCCCGGAGGTGGACTACGAATGCGAACTGGCGGTGGTCCTGAAGGAAGCAGCCTGCAACGTGACGGAGGAGGAGGCGCTGACGTATGTGGGCGGCTACACGTGCGCCAACGACATCTCGGCCCGACGCTGGCAGGGCAAGAAGGGAGGGGGCCAGTGGTGCCGAGCCAAGACGTTCGACACGTTCTGTCCGCTGGGCCCGGTGCTCGTGACGCCCGAGATCATCCCGGACCCCCAAGCACTCGAGATCGCCACGTACCTCAATGGGGAACAAGTGCAGAAGTCCAACACGGGCGACATGATCTTCTCGGTCGCCAAGCTCATCAGTCAACTATCGCAGGACTGCACGCTGCCGAAGGGCACGCTCATTCTCACAGGAACCCCAGAGGTGAGATTCTAATTGTATGAGGTGGAAGATTGTGAAGTATCTAATAGTTTGTTTTGTAGGGTGTTGGTGTCGCTCGCAAGCCCCAGTTGTACCTCGCCCCTGGCGACATGGTGGAGATTGAGATCGAACGCATTGGTAAGCTCGTGAACCCAGTGGTTAGCGCCTCGGCGCTGTAAGTGCAATGGCAGATGAGTCCGACCCAGTGCAACCGAAAGAGTGAAGACTAGTTGCACAGCAATTTTCCCAAAGAATTCGCCAACGTGACGTTTTGAACCAAATGCTCAATGATCGTTCCGTGATGCTTGTTTGTTCATTGCAATGGTCGAGTCTGTTAGAGTATTACATGTATGTGTCCTGTACCTCCATGGATTGTAGGTATGATGCGGAGTTCTTTTCGGTGCGCTCGCTTCGAGCACTGAAACGAAGGCGATAGAACGACGATGACCGCAAGTGTTCCGTTTTACATCCGCCGTGTTATCGGGAGGTAGGACTGTGCGTGGCAGAACTGCAACAGAGACATCGTCGCTGGGACACCTTTGGCCACTGGAAGAACCTTGATGCAGCGTTCAATCGCCAGGTCGAAATCTCCGCAGCCTCCGTCTCAGCAGACCAGATTCAAACACGCTAGGAAGTGTCCGCACCAACACGCAAGTGGCGATTCGACAATGTTCCGCATGCTTGCGGATACCTCGAGCAAGTTGCAGTCACCGAAGATATCAGGCACGAGAGCGCTGAAAAAGTTGTCAGCATTGGGACCCCATACTGCAATCTACATACTTGTGTTATTAAATAAAGGAGATAACTTGTGTTATTCGTTATTGACGTGATCGATTTCTTGTGAAGACTCGGGTGAGTAGATCATACTAATGCTCTTTACCGGTAAGCTCTGTACCGCAGTTCAACTGTTCACGTTGGGTGTACTGGTAAGATGGTAGCATTTTGCTAACGAGAGGGCGTTAGCTACTTCACTTTGTTACTTTGTGAAATGCTTAGTGTACCAGGAACCAAAGTTGCCTCATCTGTCTTACTACACCGAACTTTTGGTAAGTAGATTTCAATTATGACGGCAAAAGTGGCACGAGGTTATGTATAAGCTGGTTTTACTCATTTACCGGGGAGATGCTCTTCCTCGTTAGACTATTTTTAACAGTTGTAAAACCTTTTGGTCAATTCAGTGCACAGGTTGTTGTAACCGGTTGAAAGTAGCACTAGGCACTTGGTTCTTGACACAATAGTTGCATCGGAACGGTTCAGTTTGACTGAAATCTATGCAGTTCTAGGTTCTTACCGCACGATTGCTTGCATGTCTATTATGACGTCTGCAACTACCTGTCATTCACCACACAGTACTCGCTTGAGTTGCATCACAGACCGATATTCTAACACATGCTAAATACTGTAAGCTTCGAATAGACTTGATTTGAGTATATTATAGAATCCGCCCTGTGATTGGCTATATTCTTTCCTCAACCGGACGGCTGAAGTAGCGCTAGCACTTCAGCGAGCCAGCCGCATTCCCCCGAGCACACAGCAAAGCCCCGCAAGGTGACGAGGTTCCAGTCGCCTTGGAGAGCGTCGGCCCTTCACTCTTCCACACGGAAGGCTCGCTACAGCACCCGACTCCCGACTCGAGGCCGCCGGTGAGTTCAGACCCTCTGGAGCGTCTCTCCCGCGACCGACTGTTCTCTGATGCCCCATCGGGAGATGACCGAGACGGTGGACGAGCAGGACGACGCGTATTTGGCTCAACGGCAGTCCACGATGGACTCAGCTACGCTGGACAAGCTGCTGATGGCCGAGAAGAACTTGGCGCAGGCGGGACAAGCCACGACGAACGTCTGGAAGCTCATCGGCAAGTTGCCGGGCGAGGAGGGCGAGTCGCCGCCGCCACCGGCTTCCAACCTCTCCCAGAGCGTGTCCATGCCGTCCAGACAGAACTCCAGGTCGGCCGTCAACTTCTCGGCGTCGCAGGGCGTCGGAAGCAGTCCCCGACGCGCGCGTACAGCTACAAGACACAAAATCTCGACCCAAGCGTCGGACGACAAGTTCAAAGGCGCGTCGAGTCCCAACGGCAAGTGGGCGACCGCTCCGTCCAGAGGAGAACTGGTGATCGACACTTCGGAAGCTGCTAACGACAGATCCAGTCCCAGGTACAACATGGAGATCCCCAGACCCGAAGTGGCGGTGGGTCGCAGTTCTCTTGGTAGCTACGCTTCGACACAGAGCAACAGCTTCTATGACCGACCAGCCCCCTTTGCACGAGCTATGGATACTCTCAGTGACTCGAACAATTTCCTCGTGGAGAACGGACGCAGTCGATCCACCCACAGCAGCAACGTCTTTGGCTTTAGTCGCAATGCCGCGCCTCTGTCGGAAGTCACACTCTTCACGTTTACAGTCAAGAAGAGCGACAGTGTGCTGGAGAAACTCGGCAGCAAGCGCGCCAGTATCCAGCTGCAGGTGGACGTGGACGAACGCATGCTCTACTTCTTGTCGGCGCATGATCAGAGAGAGGAATACAGTTGTGCAGCAGTGACAGCCAAACCACAGTCGAGACTTGGCATGCAGCTCAAGATTCAGACTGGAAATGCCAGTGTGAACAAGAAAATCACCTTCTACAGCACCGAAGACCGCGCCAACTTCGTCCAGGCGCTGGAACAGGGCAAAGTCATGTACAATAAGAAGATTGCGACTGCTGCCACGCCGTCGAGAGTACCGACGGAGGTGATTGATGAAGCGGCTTCCACTGTGTCCAGCACGTTCGATCGTTCGAAACAACTTCGAGACTCGATGGTGAGCGATCATTTCCAACTGCTGCCAGGCGAATCGGTGCTGGAACACGTGCAACGCGTGACCAACTTGGTGGTGATGTCCCAGAGCGACCGTGCAGTGCAAGGTGTGCTGAAGATCACGTCTTACCGGATCACATTCGTGCCATACGACGCATCGTGGAAATTCGGCTCGTTTGAATTGCCACTGGCGGCGATTGATTTGATCACACGAGATGGACTCATGCTTCTCATCACATGCAAGGATCTGCGTACGTTGCGACTTGCCATGCACGACGCGTACTCGAGGAAGAAAGGGTACGATCAGCTGCCGTCAACGCCCGACTTCCGGTGGCTCAATTTGCTGACACTACGCATGAAGCCGCCGAACATGATCGGTGCACTATTTGCTTTTGATTATCACACTGAGAAAGCCAAGCAACGAGGAGCTGCTCTCCCTGAAAAGCACAACGGTTGGTTCGTGTACTCACCGTTTGCTGAATACCAGCGTCTTGGCTTCCTCTCATCCAAGAAGCTGCCCGAGACGGAAGGTTTGATCACGTGGCGACTTCTCAAGAACTCTAAGTTCCGCTTCAGTCCTACATACCCCCAGCTTATGGTTGTACCGTCACTCATGTCGGAGGAGCAGCTCGTGCAGTCGGCACGCTTCCGATCACGCGCTCGTCTTCCTGTGGTTGTATGGCGCCACCCAGTTAACAAAAGTGTGTTGTCTCGCTCCAGCCAACCTAACTATGGTATGGCAGGCAACCGATCCGAACCAGACCGGATACTTCTGCGCGCGTACCGCGACTCGGCGAACAAAAACAACTCCAACATGTCGCCTCCACTTCACATTATCGACGCGCGCAAACCTATCGCCACGAAGGGTAACCGGTTAAAAGGCAAAGGTACGAGTCGATCCAGCATTTAATCTGTGGATATGGCTTCTGACGTATTTGTTTTGATCTTGCACAGGTGTGGAGAACTCGCAGCATTACGACAACGCGACCATCGAATTCATGGGTATTGCAAACATTCACAAGATGCGTGAGTCCTTGGATGCGTTGAAAGGTAAGCTATTATGACAACGGAAATTGTGGATATTAGTGACTCACATTTCGTGTTTGTTGATACAGCCTTGGTTAGTCCTAGTAGTGTCGAAGATGGCGACAAGCATTACCACAACCGTCTCGAGAGTAAGCAACCTTCGTGTATCGTTGTTGCTGGTTGGCAATAGCTAACATGGTGTTTCGCTCTTTCTTTACAGATACTCGATGGCTGAAACACGTGATGCGTGTGCTTTCAGGAGCACGAAGGGTAGCAGAGGTGCTCCACGAAGACGGCGCTTCGGTATTGGTTCATTGCAGTGATGGTTGGGATCGCACTCCGCAGCTCGTGGCCCTTGCACAGCTCATCCTGGACCCGTTCTACCGCTCCATTCGCGGTTTCGCCAGTCTTGTTGAGAAGGAGTGGTGTTCTTTTGGACACAAGTTTGCTGATAGAATTGGCGTAGGCAAGGACATCACTGACCAGCCGAATGAGCGGTCACCAGTCATGCTGCAGTTTTTAGACTGCGTGTGGCAGATGACGAGGCAATTCCCGACGTGCTTTGAGTTCAACGAGAAGTTCTTGATCCACATTTCGGACTCGCTCATCTCCGGGCTGTATGGTACGTTCTTGTACAATTCGGAGCGCGAACGCGTGCTGGACAAGGTGTGGGAACGAACAGAATCGGTCTGGACACCAGTGTTGGAAAACCCAGGACCTTACAAGAATCCCTTGTACCGACCAACAAACCGTGTGCTTTATCCTCGGGCTAACCTGAAGCGGGTCGTGCTATGGGATGGGATGTTTTTCCGGTGGGATCCAGAAAGTCACCCGGACTACATGGAGTTCATGGACCCTGTGGATAAGCCCGACGATGATACATCAACACAAGATTACGATGAAGACGGTAGTCCTCGAGGCGCTAGTGTACTCGATTCCCCATCGGTGATGCCTATTGGTGGCTATCTTGAGGACAAAGTGGAATTGGATATTGACGTTATTCACGACTGGGGAAAGGCACTATCCGAATGCTCAGACATGAGCGACGATGACGATTTCGAGATATCTCCGAGTGTGACGGCGAGGTATGACGGCACGTCGACATTGACATCAGACGAGCTGAACATGACGATTCCGGGGTCCGCTGATACTTATTCAGAGAGTTCAGGGTCTACCAACAGTCGATTCGCACTAGATGATGCTGTGGTCACTCGATATCATCGAGGAGTTGAGGAGCGCACTCGTCAGCGGGCACAGGGGCGCAACATACGCGAGGCGTTGTTGTTGGCACCTGACCAGAGCCGCGTTAAGTACTTGGAACAGTTGCTGAGTGAGAGTGTTGCGCGTGAGTTGCAGCTTGAAGCCGAACTGGATTCGGTTGTGCACCGTGCCACAAGGGGGACAAGTGTTGCTTCCAATGGCAACGCAAATGGCTCCACATCCAACAACGTGAACGTGGCTGGTGGTGGTAACAGTGAGAATGGTTCAACTCATTCTTAGGCAGGTGATCGCAAGCAACAGATAGCGTGAGAGATTCTTTGGCTGCCGAAGCTGTTCGTGTGTCTTGCCTCATCGCTCGGCACTGCTACTGGCAAGTTTTATTTTGCTTCTGCTTAGTGAGTTTGCGTGTTTCGGAGCGTTTAGTGGACGTGGCTGGGTGGCAAGGCATGCAGGACACGCCACAGCAATAGATTCGTACATCAGTATAATATAGTCGATGGCACTCTCCATTTTGTAGCCTTTCATCCTATGCTTAGTGTACAGCTCGTCGGACAAGTGAGACATTGAAATGAGTGGTGAAGAAGAGATGATGGCGGCCATGGGCTTTACGTCATTTGGCCGATCCCGTCGCGAACGGGGTCGTATGAAGCAGATGCCGAACAAGAACATGGATTTACTTCCTCAATTGGTACCGGGGACGGAGTTAGCAGGGAAGCGAGCGGAGTTTTCGATCGGCAGTGTCGAGGATGGTCCCCATGGTGTGGTGTATCTTTTGTGCAAGGGCAGTATGGAGGAACGTCATTTACTTGACGTAGCGCTGGAGAATGCTACGGATGATAGTGAACAACTTAAAGTAGAGAACTCGATGTCGTATTCTGCTTTGCTGGAAGAACTCGAGTTGGAAAAACACAAATTCGAGCAATTGAACAACTCACAGTTTCTCAGTGCTCGGACTGAGACGAATGTGTTTGAGACTCTGGGGAGACATCGATTCTTGAATCGCTCAGCTATGAAGTTGGTGACATTGGATCATATTTTTCAGTGGACACAAGGCCTGGATCGACGACAATCGTTCAGTTTTGCTGACATTTGCGGAGGCCCGGGTGGGTTTTCGGAGTATTTGCTCTGGCGGACACAGGAGCACGATCAAGTGCATGGGTTTGGGATCACGCTCAAGGAAGCAGCAAACAATTGTGACTGGCGACTACCCTCGAAACTCAGCGACTTGTTCGAGATCTGCTATGGGGAAGACGGGACTGGGAACCTCTACTCCGTAGCGAACATTCACCATTTCCGTGATGTCGTAAGAAAGCGATATCCCAACGGTGTGGACTTAGTGGTTGCTGATGGAGGGCTGCTCGACGCTCGCTCACAGTCTAACCAGGTTTGAAGTCTCTCTTCACATGTACACGAAAGACCGAGACTAAACATTGGTTTGTGATGTAACTCGCAGGAATCGATGATGATCTGGCTGATCTTGGCTGAGGTCTTCACTATGTTTGCAGTGCTTCAGACTGGTGGAGATTTCGTCTGTAAGACGTTCGAATTGGCGACGCCTGCGATGCTGGAGCTTTGCTGGATCTTGCATCAATGCTTTGACCGCTTTGCTATCGTGAAACCCATCGTACGTTTTCCAATATGCTGAGAACTAACCTCGCTCACATGGATATGTTGTGGCTACAGACCAGTCGCCCGGCCAGCTCGGAACGATACATCATTGCAAGAGGCTTACGTGTGGGTCATCCGACTTCAAAACTTGTTGATATCCTAGAAAACACACTTGATCAAAGCACCAACGACGCGTTTCAACTAACGTTCCTGAAGAATTGCTCACCCATGCATGAAGATGGCGATTTCCTCCAGTACATGGCGAAGGTGAATGGGGTCATCGCTACAAGCCAAATCCAGGCATGTCAGCGTATCAACCAATACGCTACCAACAAAAACAAGAGGAAAACATGCGAAGGTGATACTGACATTGACCCCGAACAGTATTTTCAGTGCTGGAAGCTTGGCAGAATTCCTCATCAATAAAGCAGCCAGAATTGCAACAGCTATAGCTCTACCATTCACCGTGGAGCCGTTGCTTTCATTTTTTGCAGTATTTCCAGAAAGAGAGAGTTCGCGCCATCGACAGAATATACTCCGACACAACTTACACGTACACTCTTTTGCATCACTTTCCCCAATTTCCGTCTGCACAAGTACATCAATTTTGTTAGTTCTACAGCCAGAATATGCACTTCACTAGCATCGCACCTAGTCATCGGAGCGAGAATGGGAACTTCTCGCTCTGCCGCGATTGCTATTAGTTCGGCATATTTTTCTTCTACAACTTCACATCCGTCCAGGTCAGTCGCGGTGACAAGCAAAACAATTTTGTTGCAAAGGAGTCCCCGTCGCACTTCATGCATTCCAAGCACAAAACGCCGCGAGAGTTTGTTCAATTTCCCCTGAATATGAGCTCGTTCCTATGAAATGGACAGAATAGGTTTAGCTAAATGACTGAATGTGTGCTTCACTAAGGATTCAACTCACCTGAAGAGCAGCTAGACGCTTTAACAACGCACCGACAAGATTCTGTAAGTCAACTGACTTTGTTGGCTTTAGTAATGCAGACAACAGTGTTGTTAGACCTGATGCATTTCTTCGATAGACAGAGTTGTTTAGTACCTGGATGATCGGAGTCACAAAGCGTTTTGTCACCAATCTTGGCGAGCTTATCGCGTTGATGTCATCAGCTAAAGCATCATTTGTTTGCTCTAAGCGTGCACTGACATCACGACCTCCATATTGCGACCCGTTCATCGTCGTCACTACTTTTTCAGCGTCTCGTTCTTCTTTGAAATCAACTGTAACCTCCCCTGTACTTTCACTCAGTTGTAATCCTTCCACCTCTCCATAGTTAGAGAAGATCTGCATCATTTCCTCTTCCACATCGGCCGCTTCATCTGGGTCTTCCAATTCTTCCGGAGTCAACATTCCCCTTACAACAACGGAATTCTTTTTGCTATTGCGTTGTGACTCCCAAACACACGTCACAGTTTTACCACCAAATACCTTTCCATCATAAGCCGCGAAGGCCAAAATTGCGTCTGCAGAATCTTCAAATGTGATATTCACGTCCCCCACCAACTCATCAACTGCATCATCTTCCCGGACTATTGCAACAGTTTTCAACTGCCCAAAGCGACCAAAATCTGAGTGAATTTCGTCCTGAATGTCCTCCACCTCGTCCTCATCTTGCAATTCCTCGACCGAAATCAATCCTCGAACACGAAAGTTGCAGCTTTGTGGAGATTGTCGACTTTGTAAAGCAGAAGTTTTGAGTTTCGACTTGCGTTTGCTTCGTTTTGGTTTTATTGGAACTGGAATTTCGCGGCTGGTGGCGAGTGCGGCTACAAATGGAGGTGACGCCAGCTTTTTGCGCCTTCTTCGACGAGACTTTTTCACGGTTGCTGGCGTATTTGCATCTTGGATGTACATTTCGAGCGTATGTGGCGTTCTCATCGCACGAGCACAGGACAATTCCCAGTTCAAAATGATTTTTGGGTTTCTAGCAAATTTGTACGGAATAATTTTGCAGAGTTACGGCCATAAATATGAGGGCTCCTTTCTCGCGACTAATTAAATCGATTTTGTGCGTTTTAGCCTAAACCAGCGAAATTTGAGCTCTAAGTCAAATTTATACATCGGAATAATTATGCTGGTGCTTATTTCACAATCAATATTGTACATTTTAAGTTAAAACATCGAAAGTTGTGTTCTTAAGTAAAAATTATACCTCAAT
>NBNE01001842.1:0-10774 GCA_002215365.1 Phytophthora megakarya | reverse complement strand
GCAACAGTAACACGACTTCGAACTCGTTAGCGACCACTGCATTATCCCTAGCATCAGTGGTGCACCCTTCAGTACGATTCTCATCCAACCGTCGAAAAACTCGCAAATGTCCATTAACAGTATTGCTGCTGTCGTGCAACCCTCGCTTCGGTTCCTGTGTAACCATTTCACAGTATTGAAAAAGCAGTTGGTGGCAGCACCATCCATTGCAGCAGTCGTTCCTCCTTCTGAGCGATTTTGATGAAGCCATACAACGACTTCGAGGTGACCACCGCTCGCTGCCTCATCCATTGCTGCTTTTGTACAGCCTTCAGCCCGGTTTTCATGAAGCCACTTAACAACATTAAGATGTCCATTGCTCGCCGCTCCATCCATCGCTGCTGTGGTACACCCTTCATTCAAATGTTCATGGAGCCATTTCACTACATGAAAATGCCCACTAGTAGCAGCGCAGTCCATTGTTTCCTCTGACCAACCTTCCTCGAAATTTTCATGCAAATACTGCACGATTTTCACATGTCCGTGTTCGGCTACGAGTTCCATTGCATTTGTTGTACACCCTTCATCTCGATTTTCATCGAGCCATTGAACAATTTCAAGATGACCATTAGCTGCAGCCCCATCCATAGCTTCCGTCGTGCATTGCGGTTTTGTCGGCATTTCTGGCCTATCATTCCCATATACTTTTGCGTAAAATTGATCCGTCTGGACTTTGTGTTCGTGTTTTGCTTTTCTTCGTTGTCTCCATTCTACGAAATTGATATCAGTTTGTTTCCCCACTTGATGCAAATACTGAACCATCTCCAAATGACCGTTGGTCGCAGCAATATCGATCGCGCAGCATTCTTTGTGTTTCCTGAAATCTTAGTTTCCAAACAGATTGAGCTTCAAAATTGAACCAAACTCCTCGTAGACCCATTTTACATCATCGAATAGGTCCTTTCTCACAGCAACGATCATCGTTTCCTCGGCGAGATCAAACTCTCGATCATATTGACTCACAGTGCTTCAAGTGTTCGATCTAATCTTTCACTTTCTCGAGATCGACTTCTTTTCAGCGGCTTGTCAACGCAAGAGTACAGATACTGGCGACTTCCAGATGTCCATTCATGGTCGCAGCATGCATGACAACAGTAGCTTCTTCTCCGACATTGGTTGCATGGGGACGGTGTATTTCGTTCATACACTTATGATAGCTATCGCTGTCATTGTTATAGCCATCTTCACTCTAGGTCGCTGTCGTTGTGGTAATCCCGACTGCTTTATCGTGTTCAATTAGCCACCGCACAACTTCCGATTGACCATTTTCAGGCACAGCCATGAAAACTCTTTTATCGAACTACATCTCTTTCTCATCAAATTCTTGTGTGTACATCCACATTACCATATCGAGAAGACCATTTGCTGCAGCTTTTTGGATTCCCAACTCAACATCCTCATTAAGTTCTCCCTGCAACCACTCCACCAGTTCTACGTCGCCACTAGCACCTGCAGCCTTCAGTGCTTCATGGTCTTCCCTGTATGCACCTTGCGTAGATTCGTATAACCACGTAGCAATACCGGTGAATCTTCCGTTTATGGCTTTAACTGCACGTCGACCTCCCCAACCAATTTTAATTGATCCAGCTCTTCATCAGTGTAACTCTCGTCCTCCTCGCCCAAACTGATTAATTTATGTTCATCAAGAATATCCACGGCCCACTGCCGCAGTTTCTTCTCCATATCGCAAAAAATGACCACACAACCATTGCACCATTTCCAAATTCTTGAGGTTTACTGCTTCTAAAAGAGAAAATGTGAACTGGTAGTGACGGTATTTCACTTCGGTTGCCATTAAACTCGGAACAGACCAAACAAGTTGTGAAGGTTGTGCTTCATCAGGATCACCAGACTTCAAATTAAAAGTCTCAAAGACCCGAATTTGCAGCCTTTCGCGAGTGGAAGTTCTACGGATAAGTCATCAAACACAGATAGAATATCCACAACATGAGAGAGCGCCTCGAACTCAGATTTAGAGATGAAGAGTAAGGTTATTATACAATAAGGAGTGGGGTATCCGTGATATCTTCCATCCTGTCTGTATTTGGTTCGTATGTAAAAGTCTATTTTGTGCAAAGACAGGGATATTAGGAATTTAAGCCAATTGTGAACTTGATAGAAATACACATTTGCTCATACGGATAGTTCATATATATTGGTTGCGGCAGCTTTTGTATTACCAAAGCAAGACCGTACTTACACAGGATCATTTCTATAGTACTTTCTTTTCTACTTGACTTTCCAAGCTAGATAATCTCATTGACTTTGATGATCGTTTTCGACTTCATTCATTGACTCGGGATGTCGGTGGTTGTAGTGCTGGGTTCTCTTTTGGACTTGGCCTCCCCCATTGATGAACGTCCGCTGTCGCTATTCCAAGGCAGCGTGAGTGGGTGGAGTGATATGAGAAGTCAATGATTTCTTTCTTTTTTCCATTAATATTAGTTTCCTTTCAAGTACCAATAGTCCGTCGTAGATATTTTCGCCTATTCTTGCTACTCAGGGTATTTGCTACTAGAATGCTCGTAGCATACACATGGAAGGCTACAGCGAGAAAATGGAACTCGTTAATACGAGCTTTCACAATGTTCGGTTTTGACCAAAACAATAAACGAGTTTCAGGATACGCAAAAACTAAAAATCGACCAGTTTAATGTTGTCAAGATCAAAAATCACGCTGGAAAAATATCACAATATCTTGAAACATTTTTCTCATCGATATCTCGTCGATTTCTGGTGACCAACATCGAGCAACGAGCAAAAGCTATTCATTCATAACATTCAGTGTTTAATGAAATCTTTGGATAATATTCGAAAAGTTCACAGTAACGAGCGATTGAATCAACGCACATGGTTTGGGAGATTCTCCACGAATGACGGTGTTCATCGTTCCATGAGTACGACCTTGTTTCGCACGGAAGTTTGTTCGGCAACAGTTAACATCAACTCACTGGCAGTGATGAAAGCAACCATCAGCAGAATCAGGATGCTGGTGAAGCGCATTTTGATACTTTGATATAGGATTTGCCGTACGAAAACTTGAGGTGGATGCGAGGATCTCCTTCGTTAGCCTATTTATTTGGTAAAATGGATATTGCTTCTCTCTGATGAGCCTCTGAACTCAATCCAATTTGTCGAAAATGTAATCATAAACTACGTTAGAGATACTCGCGACTTGTTTTGTTCATAGCATAAAATAGAACATCCTTATTTCCTGGTACGTGGAATATTTCCAAACACACTACAATGCTACTTGTTTGACTAGAGGCACCTGTTATGTCATTGCATATATCCGCGTACATTGGAATTGATTTTTAGTAGAACTATTGTGAAATAGGAACCTCGTTGCTTGAAGCAACTTGTTTCAGCGTATATAGTCATTTCCTTTTACCACAGATGGCACTGTCTCAACGATTGAGCATGATAGTCTTTGGTTTTAAACATATATTCTTATGATGGCGTGCTGCCAATTTATTATCTCGAAGATCCAACAGAAGTATCGTGAGTGCACTCACGCTTGCCCTAAAGGGTGATACTGCACAAAAGTTTGATATAAAATTATCCGAACAACGAGTGCGTCGAGAAGTCACTGTAACAAGATCGACAAACAAGCTGGATAAGTAGTTGTGCTATGAAATCTCACGTGGTTTCCAATCCGCAGTTTTATTCTCAGACACCTAAAGAACCACTTCACAGTGTTTCTTCCCCACTTGCTACCACTACTGTTTTCATATTACTAGCATTTCATACAACCACCTGACAACTTCAAGAATAAGTCACCCCTGGTTGATTTTCTTGAGCAACGAAATTCAGTCGTTCGAACAAACCATTTTCTTAAAACGCTACCAGGGGAATGATGAGAGTGTGTTTCGTGTCAACCAGATAAATTAACGCGCGGAGAGATTTTGGACGGGAGCTACAAATGCAACACACTTACGTAAAGGCAACTAATTCGTACTGCGACGCGTCAATTTCAAGAGCAATCTTCACCAAACATCATCTCCCGATCCAACACCGGAATAATGTTCAGCCAGTCACTTTTGCACATCAGGGCTGAGCGATCTCATTTGTGCCAGCCCTGGTGAGCACCCTTCACCCCTGATTCGGTCCAAAAGAAGCACAATCTCGAACTTCGAGTGCATAGCTGCGTTGTCCATGACTGAAGTCGACCAACCGTCAACGCAATTATCATGCAACCAATGAAGTACACGCAAGTGACCATTTCGAGCTGCTTTGATCATCGCTGCGCGCGTACAACCCTCAGAGCGATTCTCTTTCAGCCACTTCATGACATCAAGTGCTCCGCTAGCAGCGGCTCCATCCATAGCTTTGGTGGTGGATCCTTCAGTCCTGTGCTCATGAAGCCATTTCACGACTTCAAGATGCCCGGCTTTTGCTGCTTCGTCCATTGCTTTTGTCGAGCAATCTTCTTTCCTGTTTTCATGCAGCCATTTGACAACCTCAAAATGTCCATTTCTCGCAGCAAAGTCCATAGCATCCTTCGTGCAGCCTTCATTTCGATTTTGCTGCAACCATTGAACGACGTGCAAATGGCTGTTGGCAGCAGCACCATTCATAGCTATAACACTGCAACCTGGTTTGATTGGTTTCTCTGTCCAATCATCCTCCGATTCGTCGCTGTCCATGCACTCATCTGAATCCAAACGACGACGTTTTGGCTTTGGCCGGGTTTCCGCCGTACTTCCTTCAGTCAGATCATGCAAATACAATACGACCTCCATATTCCCACTCCCTGCTGCCGCATCCAAAATGCTAAAGTACATATCTTCCTCCATGTCGTAAAGCCAAAAAGCTCCTTGCCACGTTTGATAGCGAACTCCGAATACATCCATTTCACCACATCCAAATGACCTTTTAGTGCGGCACTATGGATCGTGTCGATTGGAATCTGTTCAGCATCGAACTTGTCGAGTTGACGTGACATGAGTTTTAGTGTCCGATATTCACGCCGCTCCGCTCGTTCTGCTTCTTCCTCATTGTTCGGTCTAGCAGTATGTTCGTACAGATACTTGGCAACTTCTGTATGTCCATGAGTTGCAGCAGTATGGATGGAAAGACTTGCTTCCCCTCCGAGACTCGTGACAGGGTACACCATACCAAATACAAATCCGTCATCTTCGTTATCTCCAGAGTCCTTGGCGCAGTATTCTTCATCATTTTCAACTATCCATTTCACAATGTCTAAATGGCCATTTTCGGCTGCCTTTAGTAGTGTACCAGCCGAGACTCGTGACAGGGTACACCATACCAAATACAAATCCGTCATCTTCGTTATCTCCAGAGTCCTTGGTGCAGTATTCTTCATCATTTTCAACTATCCATTTCACAATGGCTAATGGACCATTTTCGGCTGCCTTTAGTAGTGTACCAACACCAATTTCATCGTCGTAAGACTCATTTTCGTACATCCACTTGACCATCTCGAAATGTCCTTTAGCGACCGCTTCTTGAACTCCTTCATAAGAACCTTGGTCAAACTTTTCTTGAAGCCACTCGACCAACTCGATCTTTCCACTCCCAACAGCTGCCGTCATTGTACCTTCATCATTTCTCCGACTTTCAGTATTCTCGTACAACCACTTGACAATATCCCGATGTCCAGCTCGAGCTGCACTAGCAGCATCATTTCCACCCCATTGGATTTTTCTCTATCCAATGTCGTCATTTTTCATTTCTTCCTCATTTTCTTTTACAATGCGACCAACTCGATCTTTCCACTCCCAACAGCTGCCGTCATTGTACCTTCATCATTTCTCCGACTTTCAGTATTCTCGTACAACCACTTGACAATATCCCAATGTCCAGCTCGAGCTGCACTAGCAGCAGCATTTCCACCCCATTGGATTTTTCTCTATCCAGTGTCGTCATTTTTCATTTCTTCCTCAATATCATTTGCAAGGAAAAACTGGAGAATGTTCAAAGCCCCAGCAGCTGCCGTTTATTTAATAACTTTCCGTCTCACTTGAAATTTCGGGAAATGGTCGAAAAGCCATTGAACCATTTCCAAATTTTGCACTTTGGCTGCTGCAATTAACGACCAAGTGAACTGAAAATTCTGATAATGTGGCTCAGATCGTAGAAAACTACGAATAGACCAGGAAGTTGCCAGATTCTGATCTAGATCCACATCGCTGTCCCAAATATGATTCAACAGCCGCAACGAGTTGAATGAGCACGCTGTGTGCAGAGGTAACTCCACCGAAAAATCCAAAAAGACGGAAATGGTCTTGGGTACATGGGTAATGGAGGCGATAGAGGGTTTGGAACGCAGCACCAGCTTCACGATGAGCAACGTGGGCATCTTGACTGCAAAATTTCAAATGAAAAGTATTTGCTGTATGATTGACCAAAATCGTTATGTAGTGTAGCCAATACAGGAATCTCACGTAGCCATTTCGTGGAACTCTAAGAGTCTCTACTAGAGCATATTCACGTGTCGTAATTGTAAAATGATATAATTTCTCCCTTCTGATGTGAAGGTTGCAATAGAGTGCATTATTAGCTGACGGGGTAACCGTACACTGGTGGAGAGTAGTAGACCGGTGGAGCGTTGTACACGGGTACCTTTCTTGCGTACCAGCGACTGTAGCTATGATAGAATCGGTGAACTATAGCCGGCGCCCAACCACTCCTGATTCCCATTCTCGCGTAGATGGTCTGAGGGAGGATGCCAAATGCCTTCAGCAACCTGTAGAAAGCTGACTTCATACCAGACACGATGATAGCTCTTTCTTCACCGGCCGAGGGATTCGCAGTATCAGCATTTGTCGCAGGTTTCTCGTTTCGGAGCATTCGCTTGGTATCAGTGTCGCCATAGCGCTGGGTTTCACTATGCGGCGTCGTGTCAGCAGCTCTGGTTATTTCCGCATCACGAGTTGCTGGCACGACCGATAAACATCCAACGAGAGCAAACACAAGCAGCAGCAGCGTGTATCGGAACTGCATCGTTTATTTTGCCAACACACGAACTTGATCGGCAGCCGGCAGGTTCAGAACTGACAGTCTTCTTTGTCTAACTGAGTAAGATTGGATGGATGCAGTTTTTTCGGGCAAAGCCGAACCAGAATCACGACACCATTCGCGTAACCGGTACATGTATTGCATTGATTCCAGTAATGATGGACTTCAGTCTGCAATCTTAGCAATGCTAGGGAAGAGAAATGGACTTTCCATAATCCAGTAGAAAACAGCTGATCTGGCCCATATTTCGTAATTCAGAAAAAATAATACTACTGTTTGGAAACTAAGTTCGCTTTTTTAGATTTTCAATGAACAATCAAACTTACTGGTATAGTTTCCTTGAACACAATATCTAAATGAAGTGATACTAGGTATATGACAACCACTCGAGCTCTTAACATGCTAGGGCTACGTGAGCTGGGATAGTAATGAAATTGTCAGTATTAATTATACTCTCACCGGTTATTTTTTCAAGAAGGTACTGGAAACACCATTGAAACATTTACTCAAAAGCAATGATCGAACTATATGTCGCGTTAATCAAAGTAGTCAGCATATTTTCGATACTGTCCTTACCTTTCGAAAGCATTTGAATCTGCACATCAAATCAAATGACTGTCGATGTAATCCCTCTGCGAAGATGAAAAACCATGTACACTAGAAATAGTCGCCTTAACGATTGGTGAGTTTGTTTATTAATTTACCTCATGAATGTTCCTCAAAAGACTTTAAGTGGAGTTTGATGGACCAGTGTTCAAAACTATTGTCTAGGAACTTGCAAGTTGAAGCATGGTAGCCTTAAACCGTTCGTAGGACAAGTTGAAGCATGGTGGCCATAAACCGCTCGTTGGACAAGTTGAAGCATGGTGGCCTTAACCTCTCGTAGTGCAAGTTGAAGCATGGTAGCCTTAAACCGTTCGTAGGACAAGTTGAATCATGGTGGCCTTAAACCGCTCGTTGGACAAGTTGAAGCATGGTGGCCTTAACCGCTCGTAAAACAAAATTAGTTCCAAATTTTACTACTAGGCCGTCTTGGCAACAATATTTAGATATGTTAAAGTTTTTAAACTTTAAAAAGGTGAAAGCCCTAGCAAAAACTTTAAAGTACACGCGTACCTAACCAAAATCTACTGTGGGAGGGTTAGTAAAAGCGTACTTTCCACGAATCCAGTCTGATTAGGTATGGAAATTCCTCCAAACATACAGTTGATATAAACCCAGATTTGATTGATGAACTATCTGGTCTTTATTTGATCATGAAGAATGATCCCGATGTATAGCTCACGTACGCTTGTGATATATACCCTGTGCTTTGCAATCAACCAATCATCTTCCAATATTCGTCAGCAGAGGTATAATAGCACTTTTCATGTAAGTTTTTCCCTTTTCTTGTATAAAAGATATATTTTTATTAAAAAATCTCTATATCAGGATTTCGAGTGCTTTCCTCATTGGCTGATATTATCAGCCAATGAGGAAAGCACTCGAACTTTAAAGATTAGCTATAGTATGGCGGATGTTTTTCGGATAGGGGCGGATTTCACCGTCGTTGTCTGTAGTTTCTTATAAAGAAACTCTGCTGAGTCTTGCTATCCCTGCGCATGGCTCCTGTTTCAGTTTACCTTCGCCATGCTTTACAATGACCTGTAATGAACTTTGGTATTGAAATGATAAAGTGGGTTGAAATTCTCTCGAATCGGATGTGTGGAGCGAATATACTTAGAGAGCACATTTCACATTTCCCGCGGTTTCCCTACTTACACTATGCATGTACATGGTACTGTTCTGATCACATACAAAGTCATCCAGTGCAAGAGGAAGTCCTGGAAGTCACAGGTTGAAAAACAAAACAAGGTAAAGTAAAATCTGTCCTAACAAATTAGGTATAGCGTCACGCTATCTCACACGCTATTGACAGGATATCAAATATATGTATGAAACTAACTGGGAACCAAGTCGTGGACCGACTTGGTATCGTGTATAGCAGGGTATCCGGTACTAGAGGTAACAATTAGGACAAGTTTTACTGTAGCAGGATTATGATAGGTGTCAAAACGTATAGATACGTTTAGGCAATTTGTGCAATATTACGTGCTACCACTCTCTGATTGGTGGACTTACATAGCAACTTTGTTTGATTTTTGAATTCAAAAGACTAGCACACGTCTGATTTACTCGACGAAATGAATACGGTGATTATGTGATGTAGTTAGCTGATAAGATTCTCCAGGCTAAATACTTGTTGGTGAGAAAATATCATAAACACATCAATTCGTGGATTTGCACACAAAGTGTGGGCACATACACAAGTAGATTTATACACAGCGGATTGGGTGGTCACACTGGACACATGAGAACCACACATTAAACCGTACGTGCACAAATCGATAATATTAGCCAATCGTAGGCGCTCATCGTTCTCCATATTGTCCAATCAAAAGTTAGAAATGAGCCAATTCCTCGATCATTTGCGAACAAGACGGCCAGAGCACACCCTTCCTAGAAACGTTTAAAGCCTATCGTGTTACCAAATGTAATGTTGTCCCGCCGTGTATAATATGCATGTATCCTGAACCCCACACTATGTTCTACCGTCTTATGAATTGCACATCACCGGCATGCATTCTCATGGAAAATGTCAGTGGTGAGAACGGAGACTAGAGTGCCCGATAACAAAGGAAACGACTATTCATAAAAGTGGAACCCATTGTAGCGCTGTTAATGACGACTGAAACTCTCCTATGATGGAAACACACAAGACATATATTCGTGAGATGACAGCACAGGGTATTAAGCCTTCTCGGATTAGAAACTCAATGCCCAGCAAGTTTGGAGTTGACATGGATTCACTCTCTAGCCTTTCAAAGGAGCAAAATTACTCGTATCACTACAAGAAGACAAAACTATTGAATCACGACAAGCATAAGGACATCACCGAGTTTGTACACAAGCTCGAGTTCTCGGACCACGAAACGAGACAACTGCTTTTACATTTGGATGGACACTGGATGAATTCGGTAAAATGTTTGTAGGAAATGGCTCGGACGAAAATCCATTTGTTGTTGGTCTATCGACAAAACGGCTACTGAGACGATTAGATCAACCCATCAATTCTTTTATTCTACATTTAGATGCTACGTTCAAACTCAATCAAGTCGATTATCCGGTGATTGTCTGTGGAATTTCAGATCGGTGCAGAAGCTTTCATTTGGTGGCCCTATTTGTCAGTTCACAACGGACGGAGTATCAATATCTAGAGTGCCTACGATCATTACGCAATGTATTCACACGCATGGCGGGAAAAGCTTTACTTGTTAGCACCGTGATGGGCAATGCTGAAGATGCCCAGTTCAACGCGTTCAACGGGTATTTGGAGAAGACAACAAGTATATCTACCTAATGTGCTTCTATCGCCTTGTTGCTAAAGTTGTCGAGAAAACGAAAGGAATGCCAGAAGCTGTAAAGGATCGTGTATTTCGAGGCATCTACAATATTCACTTTAGTCGAAGTATGGAGCAGTGCACTGAATTTGTTCGAGTTAATGTGGCGGCGTGGCGTGATAGTCCTGAGACGAAAGAATTCGCTGAATATTTTGTCAATCAAGGGAGGTTTGTGCACTGGCAGTACTTCCACACAGTAAGTAGGTTTGCATCGACTAATAACCCAGTCGAACAGTTTAACAAGAAACTAAAGCGCGACTATACACCCAGACAACGCCTGAAGATGGGAACACTTCTTCAGCAACTATTATCCT
>NBNE01001841.1:0-10775 GCA_002215365.1 Phytophthora megakarya | reverse complement strand
GGACAGAATGACGGACAGACAGGCTACACGGTTACTAGTTATGAGATTATAGTAAGTGAGATTCTATTACATGGAACAGCTAATTGGCTCTTCGATGAAGGGACATAAGAAGAGTGGATGACCACCCACATTCTAAGGATATTATGTCCCTAGCGAAGCTAAGTAAAAATACCAAGAACGCGGAAAACAGCACAATTTAAATTTTGTCCTGCATTGCGATCATCTAGCAAAGTTGGAAGTACTCAGTAGTACATGTAAATGAATGGAAATACAATGTTTGATTGAATTATTCTCGTTTCCATTCTGCACTAGGAAGATTTAAAAGCTTGATGTCATGAGAGATTCGACTTCAGCACTGGAAGGACCAGAACAGGAAGTAGCAGACCTTCTCTTTATTGTCATCAAAACTGGCCTCAGGACGAAGTCCACCGTTGGTGAGAGGCGTCCCATTTTAGACCATGTTGGAAGCAGAACCAGCAGATACAACGAAAACGAGAGCACAGACAAGTTTCATCTTGTTGCCTTGTTGGACGTGAGCTTAACGCAGTGAATTGCGAAGTGAACAAATCTACAGACTGTAGAACAGAGTGAAGCTTAATTAGCTGAAAATTCATGTTGCAGAATTATCTGGAGCAATCGTAAACCAATGCTGGAGAAGGTAGGGGTAACCTGTAGAGAGGAAGTTCCTAGCAAAGGAAGCATCGGTCAGAGGTGTAGCAACCATGGTACTTGATTCCGAAGAAAGAACACCAGTGTTCTTTCTCGTAGGGATCAGCAACACCACCGCTGGAGTTGAAACTCGACTCAACACGTAGTTTGCGCTCGTCCATCCCATTGACTTCAGTCGAAGCGAGTTGCGACGTGTAGGCAACAAAAGCAAACGCGAGCAGAAACTTGGACATTCTGCGTTGAGTTGGCGAGTGAGGTGTGCAGTTGGTGGAGTTTTCACGAATGAACTAAAAAACATTCTGGACTACCATTCCAAAGACAATCACACATTCCAAGGACACCATGACGAAACAATCCACAATCCCTCGTGTGGCGTTCAGAAGTTAATCAGTAAAGCCAAACAATTCATCCAGTGAACACGGAAACCAACACAACGCCAGCTAGCAGCCGTTGCGACCACGGATGCTTTTTGACCATTTCGTCCAAAATACAGCCAGGCTGCTTACAAACCAAGCTTCTCGTAACTCCACGACATTTTCCGTCATGTAAACAGCTTGGGTCGTCTGCGCCTGAGATCATGGAGACATCGTATCATCTCAGTCACCGTCCATGACGATGACGCTTTGCACAGCGCTCCACCTTAGCGACTACGACTGCGACTGCGAGGCCCACCGGATTGAGGAGGTTGAGGGGACCTGCATGGGGACAACAAAGGTCAGGAAATAGCAAAAAAACAAGCAATCCAATAGCTCGTACCAACTGCGGTCATTCCGAGGACCACGACGCGACCCATGGCGCGACAGCTCAGGGCGACCGAAGCGACGGAACTCTTGCGGCTTGTTCGAGTACGCACGTGGTACCCGTTCTTCACCACGCGAACGCGACTCATAGTACCCCGGCTTCGAACGACGTTCAGGTTGGAACTCATCGACCTCATCCGAGCGTCGGTACGAGCGTTCACCATAGTCACGCTCGCGCATCCCCCCGCCTTCTTTGCCTCTCCGCACGCTGCTACTGTGGCGGCGATAGCGTAGAGGGGAACCACTTCGTCCTCGTTCGTCAGACCCCTCCCGACTGTTTCGCGATGAGTGGTGGCGACTGGAGCGGTGATGATGATGACGACGCTCTTCGAAGTCATCTTCGTACCTGGCCTTCCTGTCATGAGAATCAAACGAGTCGTATCGTGGACGTCCGCGTTCTTCCCCTTCTAAATTCCCATCAAAGCTGCGATTCGTCCGTCTCGTCCCGTCACCTTTGCTCCTACCATCAAGAACAGATATCACTTAGTACAGGTCAGTTCTTCATCTCCACGTCTACATACTTGCGGAAGTTGTAGTCCGTGCGCAGTTGTTGGCCTGCTACGATGATCGCCGCACCGTGCGCCTTCTGGGCGGACGCAATGTCCGTGTAGTCCACAAAAGCCGACATGGGCGCTTCTGGTCGGGCCTGAGGCAGCACTTTGACGTTCTTCACCTCTCCGAACTGCGCGAAAGCCTGATCCAAGTCGCTCATCTTGATGTGGGGAGGGATGTTGGCCACGAACAAGTTGGGAGACGCGCTCACAGGGAAGCGCGGGCTGTGGAGCAGAGGCGGTGGGTTCGCAGGGTTCGCAGGGTTCGCAGGGTTTGCAAAGTTTGCAAGGTTTGCAGGGGGCGGCGCATGGGACGGAGGCCCGTCGTAGCGCCTCTGTGTGCCATGCGAGACTGCGAAGGCCACACGCAGCCGCCGCCCGCCGAGCTCCTTGTCGTTCATCTCTTGTACGGCGAGTTCTGCGTCCTCCAGTTGCTCGTAGTGCACGAACGCGTACCCTTTTTTGACTGCGCATTGCTCAATTGGTCCGAACTAAGGAGATCCAGTTAGAGAGGGATTTAGAAGAGCAGAGAGAAATTCTTACCTTGCCGAATTCCGCCTCGACGTCTTCCTGCGTGAGCTCGTAGAAGAGGTTACCCACATAGAGCTTCGTCGATGCCATTGGACCCTCGTCCATCTTTACGGGAGTGAGCCAAAACGGATCTGAAGATGAGGCTTTGTGATTCGCTGAAATTCCGTTCAAGTGTAGCCATTGGATCTTGCGCGCGAAACGACGCGACCCAAGAGCTCCATTGGCATTGGCAACATGGACGATTCGCTCCTGTTCACGTCCGAGGAGAGCGACTGGGTGTTCGACTATGTGTTGAACCTCTTCCGGTCGCCGGCATGGGAGCTGCCGATCATGTGTTTCATCGATGACAATTGCGCCAGCTTCGACACGGATGAAGAGAACAAATTCGTCTACACGGAGCTACACATGCAGTTCCGAGAGCTGGTAGAGAGCGTACTGGGTTCGCATCTGGCGGAGATGGGACTTGCAGCATCGGACTTTGCCACGATCTGCGAGAAGCAGCGCGACAGCGAGCGAGCGGGCTCTGTGAGCGACGGAGTGAGCGTGGATGTGGTGAACCAGATTCTGGCTATGGACGATTTTCTGAGCTTTAAGAAGCTCATGGTCAAGCGCAACTTGGAGCTCGAGTTGGAGGCGATTAAGGAGCTGCGGGAAGAGGTGATTGAAGACGAGCACGATCTGGAAGCGCAGTTTATGGAGCTCAGTGTGCTGTACAAACAAGAGGAGATGGAGCAGGCCGAGCTCGAAGAGGCGATTGCAATGTCCATGGTGGTGCAGGGGGAGCAATTGCGCCTTGCATCGGTAGCGGCGAAGATTGCGGAGGACAAACATACATGTGCGCCTGATTCAAGACAGCTCTCACCAGCAGATGTGCAACAACAGATCCGAGAGAGTAAGAAGAAGGCTGAGGAGATCTGCAAGAAGAACAAGGAATCGCTCAAAAAGAATCGTAGCAAACAACGCGAATGGCAAGAAGCTGCTGAAATCTCAGAGGTGGAAATCAAGCGACGTGAAGATTATCTGAAAAAGCAGCGCGACCGTATTGTTGAAAAGAAGAAGCGGGAGCGTGAGGTACAACTCAAGGAATATCAACAAGAACAGAAAGCGACAGCTGCAGAGCCACCTGCACAACTGGTTGAGAAGCTCCGCATCAACACGTCGGAGGAGGCTAAGAAAGATGAAGAAGAACGTAGGAATGCATTACGTATTGCACTGGCACGCCGTATGAAGCAGGACCTTCTTGAGTCTGCGAATGCTGCGGCATCTGAACCGACTTGTGGGGGATTTAAAGTTCACCAGGTACCAATCACACTGCATAACACTAAGCTTGGATTTCTGACTGTATTCGTGTTGCTAATGGAGGTGGTGGAGCTTGACGAGAAGTTGCAGCGCGTCGAAGGTTTACGTCGACTGAGTCAAGAGCGTGAAAACAAGGTCCAGGCAAAACTGGTACGTTTACGGAACGTCCGTGAAATTCTTGTTTCCACCCACATGCTCACGATTGTTAATAGAGAGCTGGTATCTAAAACGCATTCAAGAAAACGGTGTAACAATGCACCAAGGAAACCATTATTGCGATGCTTCCGTGAACAAGAACACTAAAATGAAACGTGCATGTCTTCTTGCATTGAACTCCATTGGTCTGCTCTGCATTTGAGACCATCATAGGCGACTGCCTTCCGTATGGAACCAAACGCTTTCTTCCAATATCGGATCTTAATTCGAGTAGAACTTCTTGTTTGTCTTGGCCATATCTTGAAGCAGTGGCGCAGGGGCGAACTGTGGACCGTACTGGTCGGCGTAGCGCTGCATCATCTCCGTAAACTTAGCGATGCCCACCTTGTCAACGTAGCGGAAAGGACCTCCGATGAAAGGCGGGAAGCCGATACCAAACACAGCACCAATGTCGCCCTCCGATGGGGACTCAATAATATCGTCTTGCACACAGAGTACAGCCTCGTTCACGAAGCGTGAAATGAGGCGGTTGACAGTGTCCTCATCGCTGAGCTTCAGATCTTCCTTCTGGAACTTCTTCACAAGGTTCAATGCATCAGAGTTGACAGTCTTTTTGCCTTTTTTTCCCTTGGGAGGCTGAACGTAGAAGCCCTTGCGGGACTTCTTACCCAAAAATCCCTGTTCAATCATTTCTTCAAACAATTTGGCATCACCACCGTCCATGCGGACACCCAGCGCCTTCGATAGCGTCTGATTCACGTGATAGGCTACATCTAGGCCAACTTCGTCAGCCAGGGTAATAGGACCCACCGGTAGACCCCACTTCGTCATGATTTTATCGAGCTTCTCTGGTTCCACACCATCTCCCATAAGTGCCAAAGTCTCAGCAATGTATGGACCAAGACAACGGTTCACATAGAAACCAGGCACATCCTTCACCACAATGGCGGTCTTGCCTTGACGAAGTCCCAGGTCAACCGCCTTCGCAGCAGTCGCGTCACTGGTACCGGCGTGGCGAATAATCTCGAGCAGTGGCATGCTTGGTACAGGGGAGAAGTAGTGCATACCGATCACATTCTCCGGACGCTTGCATGCCGATGCGATATCGGCAATTGGAAGAGCGGACGTGTTAGTCGCAATCACGCAGTCCTTTGACACGTAATTCTCCAGGTCTGACATAACCTTGTGCTTGAGTGCCAAGTCCTCAAAGACAGCTTCGATAGCAAGATCCGCATTCTTAATATGGGTCTTCCATACCTCGTCCTCATCAGATATTGGCACCACATTGGCCATGACAGCATCGCGATCGTAGATGCTCATGCGTTTGCGCTTTACCTTTTGCTCCAAGTTGTTGCGCACATAGTCCTCACCCTTTGCCGCCGCTGCAGCATCACGGTCCTTTAGTAGAACACGCACACCCTTCAGAGCAGACACTTGGGCAATACCAGCTCCCATGAGGCCAGCACCAACCACAGCCATGGTCTCCACAGGCTTGGTAGGTTTGCCATAACGGTTCTTTTTGAGTGCCGTCTGCCCGAAGAAGATACTCATCAGTGCCTTCGCCTCACTAGTCATGCCTAACTTGGCAAAGTTGGCCGCTTCCACCTCCAATCCCTTCTTAAGACCTTGTTCCACTCCCGACTGGGCTGCTTCAAGAATGAGCTTAGGCGCTGGATAATGTCCGCCCGTTTTCTTCTCTACCACCTCTCCAGCCTTGCTAAACACAATCTGACGCAGTGGAGTGTCCTCCAAGATCCGGTCAGCCAGTCCTTTAGTCTTCTTCTTGGGCTTCAAGCTGCCTGCAGCCAGTTGCTGAGCTGCAGCAATAGCCGCACTCTCCAGTGCAAACGGGTCAGCCACTTGATTCACCAGCCCCATCTTCAGCGCTTTGTCCGGTCTAATATTCTTGCCTGTCAGCATCATATCCAACGCCGCTTGGATGCCCACAAGCTTCGGCAGTCGCTGGGTGCCTCCAGCACCTGGCAGAAGCCCCAGCATCACTTCAGGCAGAGCCAACTGGGTCTTCTTAGTCGTGGCCGCCACGCGGTAGTGACAAGCAAGCGCCACCTCGAGTCCGCCGCCCATACAGGAGCCCTCAATAGCCGCAACAAAGGGTTTCTTGGAGCTGGCCAAACGACTCATGAAGCTCTGACCGGCGCTCGACATGGCGCGCATCTCCTCTTCCGTCTTGCACGCATTAAGCTCGGCGATATCGGCACCGGCGATGAACACGCCTGGCTTGGCCGATATGAGCACCACCGACTTGATGTTGGGGTCGCTCTCCACTGTGTCTAGCATCATCGTCATCTCCGCCGTCATCTTGGACGAGATCGTGTTCACTTTGGCCGCCTTGTCGTCCAGTCGCACCACTGCCACACCGTTGGGGCGCGTCTCCATCGTCAGGAAGGCGCCGGAGCTGGCGGAGAACGCGCGCGTGGATGCACACAGCGCCGCATGACGCAAGATCGAAGCTGTCTGCAGCACCATCTCCACGAGCCACTTGCGTCCCAACCTCTTGATTTCGAAGTGGAAGATCTTATGCGAAGAGCTCCGATCGGTTTCGACGGGATTCTGACGTGATATTTCAGCCAATCACAACACGAATAAGAGACCACTTCAACGTCAGCTTTTGCCTTACTGTTATTAGCATGGACTCTATCTAATCGGTCTTTGATTTGAGTGAACTCAGCAGCGGCTGCTGGAGCATGGTCGGAATGGCATTTTCTTCAGCTACAGGAGCGACATTTTGGTCTGAAGATGCGTCGATGGGTAGACACGTGTTGCCGTCCAAGCCATCCAAGAACTGCCGCAACTTCAAGTAGTATTGATCACCTCCACGTAACCACGAGTCGTTGTGTGTTCCGCCAGGCACAGGATACCACACGACACGTTGACTCGAGATAGCGAGAGAGCGCAGTTTCTCCATGTGGAAGTGAGGCACCAACTCGTCCTCCATCCCTGCGATCAACAGAATCGGTTGCTTCACCTTTTGAATGCCGCGTTCGCTGTCCCAGTCCATTCGCAGTACGAGCGGCTTGACGTACGACAGGAACGGCATCAGTGCGTCCACCATGGCAGAAATACTGAGGAATGTGTTCTCCAGCGCAATGGCAGCCACCTGCACGATAGCACCAATGAGAACACCGTACAATCAGCTTTACCTCAACATTCATCAGCAATTGCGTACTCTAGAAGGCTCCTTTTCAGCAACATACACAGACACGGCTCCACCCAACGACCGACCAAACACCACGAGCTTGGACGTGTCGATGTCCGTGCGAGCATACATGGCGTCTACCACAGCCTGCAACGTCAAAAGATGTTAGAATTCGATCCCCAAATGGCTGAGACCTGAATAAATGCACACACCTCGGCATCTAACTTGATCCCGTCCTCGGACGGAACCCCCTCGCTATGACCGAATCCTCGATAGTCCACAAGCAGAACGTTTACCCCTACTTTCCGAAACAACTGAACAGCGTTCGGCAGCCGATATCCAATGTCTACAACACAACAATCCTTAATCTAAAACCCCCGCGATCCGACTAACAGACGTACTTCCAGCGTTGCCGTGAAAGAAGATGAGTGTTGCGCATGTGGTGTGATCCTTCTGCTTCATGAGCCACCCGTGTATCTTGACATTGTCCTTGCACGGGATCATCAAGTCTTCGTAGTCGATAGAGAACTCCCCTGGGTGTATGTAGCCTGGAGGGTTGTCCTTCGTGAACTTGGAGGCGCCTGGGATCGTGGGGAAGTAGAGGAGACGGTCCTGGTACATATACAGAAGGAGCAACGCGCCTACGCATATCGTGCTGCCGGTGTAGGCTGCACCCAGCAGCCAAGATGTCAGGCTGGAGCTCTCGGTCATTACGAGAGGAAGTGTCGAGTAAAGATTGCTAACCTAAGCATACGTACGTGACTACAAAACTTATTTACACTTTAGGACACTTGACTAATGTAACAAGTGGGTACCTAATATTTTATAAAGAGACACAAAAAACTACAATAATTACTGATAAAATAGCCATGAAACTTCAACAAGGTAGATCGGATGAATGGAAGTACATTTCTTGAGGTGACAAGGTATAATCGGTGCGAAGGTACAATGTTGACCGTCAACCTGCGTCCAACATGTCTACAGGATTGAGCACTTGAAAGATCGTTGCTTGGTCTTGGGGTTCTGCTGGTTGGTGATCACACATCGAATGGCCTCGTCAAATACGGACTTGAGTCCCTTCTGCGTCAGTGCCGAGCACTCCATGTATTTGTACGCACCCAGCTCGGTCTTTAGCATCTCACCCTGAATATTCAAGTTGTTAAACTAACATCAGTGAAATTCTCGATCCTCAACTGCCAACCATCGTACCTGCTCCTTTGTAATTGGAACAAGCTTCTTCTCTTTCAGCTTCTCAAGTGTCTCTTCGTCGTCACGCAGATCCGATTTGGTCCCCACCAAAATAAACGGCACACCAGGTGCATGGTGACGGATTTCCGGCAGCCACTTGGACTTGACATTCTCAAACGACGCACGGCTGTGCAGTCGGAACGAATTAGTTCAACTAAGACAATCTCAGCAATTATATTGTCGTACCTTACGACCGAGAAGCAGATGAGGAACACATCCGTCTGTGGATAACTCAGTGGGCGCAGTCGATCGTAGTCCTCTTGACCTGCTGTATCCCAGAGCCCCAGATTGATCGGTCGGTTGTCCACCATCACATTGGCGCTGTAGTTATCGAACACTGTCGGGATGTACTCGCCTGGGAACGTATTTGTTGTGTACGAGATGAGGACGCACGTCTTACCCACTGCACCGTCACTGTGTCACCAACATGTCAGTCTCAAGATGGACAAGACACTTTATATGGAGACGTACCCGACGACCACGCACTTCATGTTCTGCATGGCGGACATGCTGCTAGTTGATATTGAAGCTGCCTATGCGAAGAGAGCTATTTGCTTAGTGAAGGGACAGAGTCCCATGCAATACAGCAGTTAGCGGTTTCCTGGTGCATTCCGGCTTGAATTCAGAGCTAAAAATAGAAGCCGGAAAACTACGATTCTGACCGCATACTGAGAGTCAATAGCGGCTACTGGCCACTACGTTCAGCGAGGCCCATGGCTAGGAATTGTCTTCAACACAACAAAACTGTGGTCAGCTCGCTTCGGTGGGCAACACACGCTAAAATCGAAAACATACAGATGCAAGTGTATCGCCAATCTGATTGCCTAGCGCAATTCGTTAAACTTGACCTCTGAAGAAAAGCAAGCAACACATCAGCAGCACGTCTCCGATAGTGCTATCAACGACTGAAACGAACCCAGGGACCCAGTATACTGATCGAGCTGCTTCACCATGTCCTCGAGCTCTGTAAGCTCCTCATCAATATCATCGATGATGTTCACTTTCTCCTCCATGGCATTAGCTAGAAGCAAAAATAATTGTCATGCAACTGCCACTTCCACACTCGTTTACTGCGTAATTACCTCGCGTCTCCAGCACCTTCGACAATTTACCGATGTTCTTGACTTCCTGCTTCATGGCTTTGTACTTGGCATTGATGTTATTCACGACTGTTTTCATTAACCGCATCGACTCAAGCGACCCTGTCAAATGATTTATGCGTTTCAGACAATCCTGATTGCATCAAACGTGTGCCTTCTGCTTACCATCGAGTTGTGCCCCCACATATGCTGTCACATTTTCGCACACGCGCTGCGTGAGCTCCCGTAGTTCGTCCACTTCCGCCTTCTCCATGCTACGTCGCTGGAGCTGCGAATGGATATTGTGCGTTCACTAAATTTTCCAAGCTCCTCAACCTTGACTTTATATATAAGACTTTATATACAGCTCTACTAAGTACGATTGTAGCAGGTACCACATGTCAAGGATTCTAATAAAGCCAACTAGCGCTCTGGGCGTCCGCTACGCGGTGTGGTTTGTCACAGTTGTAAAGTACTGTAATGTTTTAATTAGGTAAACAATACGCAAGTAATTTTCGAACTGCGAATTTTAGGCTACCTCATGATCAAAACTTTCTCTGTACACAATATCTTTGGTGTGTATCCACATCGATCATCTCTGGGCCCACTGTAAACTTAATTTCCTTTTGTGAAGTGACTCTGGATATAGCAATATTCAGTTGACCGTGCGCAAACACAGGTGATTCTAAGTAGATGTCAAGGTGATGGCTTGACTGACCTTGTGTCTTGTTGATCGTCATCGCAAACGCTGGAACTACAGGAAATTGCTTACGCTTCAATTTGAAGGGAAACTCCTTATCGTCGTCTTCTGTGTAGGATATGCTTCGAGGAATAAACACAGTGTTTTGATTGACAGGCCACGGCATGACTGTAGCTTCAATACTTCTTCTCTCGCGCAGTGAAACAACACGAAGCCTAGTTCCATTGCATAGTCCTACGTCACTGTTCAGGTTGCGTATCATAATGATCGGGGCCCCAACCTTCAATACGATTTTCTGGGGCGGAATTCCGGAGAAGTTGAGTGATTTTAGTAACTCCTGAACAGGTTCCTGTCTGCGACTTCTTCTGTCGGTCGAAAGATACTCTTTTGTTTCAGCAGTGATACGTGCTGCCACCATTTCGTTGATCCTTCCCACGCTTGCGTTAGTAGGCGCCAGAATAGTTCGTTCAACAAAATACTCATTGGGCAATACATCTGCGTTGATCCCTAGTTACACCGCATCAATCAAAGCGTTTACGTTGCGTGTTCGTCTGTTATCGCCCGCGTCGTCCGCCTCTGGAGTGA
>NBNE01001840.1:0-10776 GCA_002215365.1 Phytophthora megakarya | reverse complement strand
CTTGTTATGTGAAATCATAGGTGATCCTGGTTACGCTAGTATACAAAATCCTATAGTGGTGCTACTAAAGTAGGAGAATGTAAAATGTGTCTACACCACTGAGGGCTATGTGGGTGTACACCACTGTAGGTAAGTGTCGAAAACACTGTAAGCTGTGTGTTGACTACTGAAAACTAAACAAACGGACAAAAAAGCAAGTATGCAAATGTATTAATAGTGTTGATGACTCACCCTTAATAAAATGTACTCACTTAGCACCGACGTCGTTTGGTATGTTCACATGACTGGCGTGCTGCTAACTGGCGTGATGGTGCAGTGCCCGGTGAATGCGTTTGTGCAGGAGTTGCAATGTGTTGCTCGGATATTGGTCGAACATTGTTATCTATATCCCTTGAAGCAGTGTGGTGTGGGACCAATAAGGTACTAAAGACTGGTGTTTCACACGAGACAAGCGTTTGTTCTGCTGGTGGCATGTGTTCACCGGGAGAGAACACAGAATGACAACGAGCCAACTCAGGAACGTCCGATAGTTTGAAGCCGTAAAGCCACTGCTGCTCACTGCAGTATTAACTGAAAGGTCTTGACACTCCATGATACTGTGAAATGAAGCGCTAGCATTAAGCTCGGTTGTGCTTGTGGGTTGGGTTTCTTGTGACGATTGATGACGTACGTTGGACTGGAGTTGCGCAATTCCTGTAGAGCATGCGTCTACATTGTTAATCCCTCCAGTTCTCATTTCACAAACCGAGTTTATGTGTCCAGCGTGTAATGCTTTTCGTGTCGCTCGTGGATCCCGAGACACAAACCTTCATGGTTGTTGTTTATACCCAGGGCAAGCAGTCCCCACTAACTTTGTCGCTTCGACGATATGAGGGCAATTATTGTATTTCCCATGGAACCGGCACGGACATGCTCTTGTAGTTGCGTTTACAACCCATCCATCCACAAGCATTTCCTCCCATTGCATGCACATTTTGTGACTCGATTTAATGGGTTTAGCGACGTCGTCAGTATGAAACGCACACGTTTTTTTCTTCTTGGTTGTTGTAATACCCACCGTTGTAGACGATAGCAACGTACTCGCATATCATGACCGTTCACAACGTTATCCAGTGAATCTGATACAACGTGTTTTACAATGACGGGTTGGTGCTGAAGGTCACCCACACGTAAGAGTTTTCTTGCCTGAAGTTGTCCTAGTCTTTTAATTCTGTTGCAATGCGTTTTCAGTCGTTTGGATGCCTAGGTGATACTGGAAAACTTCTGGATCTTTGCTTGAAAAGCAACTCGCGCTTGGTTTAACACTTTAACCATTTTAAATGGTGATGCACGTGATGAGTTTTCCAGTTTAATTGTTCGATGGTATTGCTCTATGTGGTGGTTTGTAGTTGGGTAACCTGGAGGAGTATAGAACGATTGCCAATCTGAAAAGCGATGATTGTCGAAGTACTGGCGAATGAGGTTTTTTATGCAGCTCGGAATCTTCAAGACGTCTGGCCCACAATCGCCCACTCGCTCGTTATGATTGACTTCTTAGTTTCAAATTCATCTTGAGTCCGACAGAAATGGAGATCATTAAGACCTCGAAATATGAGTTCCCGTTTCTGTATTGACCATGTTTTAGTTGACTTCCACGGGTGTTGACAATACATGGAACCAACACATTAGGAATTTATTGGAGATCATTAAGACCTCGAAATATGAGTTCCCGTTTCTGTATTGACAATGTTTTAGTTGACTTCCACGCGTGTTGACAATACATGGAACCCACACATTAGGAATTAATCTGTTGGTAATTCGCCTTTGCATGCACGATGTTGTGCCTTATCAGCATCGGTCATGATGAACTGAGACGCAAATGGATTCAAAACTAAGCGTAGTATGACGCGCTTTATGTATGCAAGGCACCACGGAACATCTTCTGCGCGACGTTGAGATTCGCAGTAGTCCACAACAGGGAAGAAACGACCACATGGATCGGAAATTCCAAGTATAAACACATTGTACCGTTGACGCACGGTGCAACGTGGATCGCGTTGACGGTGGCATATTGTTCCAACAATCAGTACGAAGTCTGACCAATCCTGAATGGGCTACAATCAGAGGCATCTCCAATTTTCGGCTCATACTGGTTATTTTCCCACTTTGAGTCACAAAAGACAAGAAGAGCACCACCTGATTGCTCAATTTTTTAACTCGTTCAAACATTGACGCAGAACAAATTTCAATTACCGGGGCCATGGAGCCATCACGAGTTTTGTCTCGCTAACGTCTCATGTATCCTTTTACTTGACTTTCCAATGGTGGTGGTCCTGCGATTTCGCTACAGATTCGACCAAATACTACGTGGGGAGCGATTCCGCCGGTGTTTTGCTATAAAGCATCTTGAACGACAGTCTTCATCTCAGCCGTCAATCCTTTTGCAGTTCGAGAAGTTATATCACATTGGTTTTCCATACAGTGGATACCCTCCTGAGCAACCTTGATGAATTCTGTAGATTCACATGTATTTATCTTGTATCTGCATCTACACTCTGCTTTAACCAAAGCGCACCTTGTTGACTTTCACTTCGTCATTATTGTCCGCATATTATGCGTGCTATGAGAAAGATCGTAATGCCCTGCTGACCTGTGATCCATATAGCATTTAGAGGAGATCGTTTTTTTGCAATTGCATAACTGGGTAGGCTCTGCATCAGTTCATCATACGTTGAATCTGTGTTGAGTAGTAAGTTCCATACGTGAACCCACTTCGGTCGAGGTCGCACGTTTTCCGCTAAAGGTTCGCCGTCACTGCTACTCTACAAACGTCGGAAATATCAGTTCAGAATGAATACCAATTATGGCATAGCTAGCACCATTCACCTCCAATAACGACAATTGCTCTGAAATTGAAGACTCTTCACTGGACTCGGCATCATCCTGGATATTGACAGTCAGGGCGTCAGAATCACTCGAGGCAGCATGTGATGGGTTCTTCATGACCTGGTTCGAATTTGGTTGCACGTTCCAATTCGCTTTGAGATAGTGTTATGTGTGTGCGTGTATGAGCATCAACCGTTTATCAGGAAGCTTTCTAATTGCAATACACCGAGAATGGCACTCTTGGTTTTCATACACCAGTAAGTCATACTTACACGATCTCTCATTTGTGCTGCTTCAGTGTTTAGACCCGTTTTACAATGGTTTCAGCCACTATCTTCAGTGGATTAGACCGGCCTACCCCTTCAGTGGTGTAGACCTATTTTACAGTGTTATGGTCACTGTTTACAGTGTTGAGGGCAGACATCTGATTCACTAGGTAGTTACGCATCTGTTTCGTCTGCATCACGAACTGTACCTTTAGTTGGAATTGCGTATACCAAAGAAAAAAAATACATGTAGTTAGTTTTTACCCCAATTTGAATAGAATGCTATATTAATTAAAAAGTTCGTTTTTAGATCACACAAACGAGCGTTATATTATTTTTTTAACCCCCGCTCTTAACGGTTGTATATTACAACATGCGAGGGGTTTCCAATTTTGTCTCGGTTTCACACATGTTTCATTATACAACATGTTATAGTTTTGGACGGATTGATATGACAGTCAAGGTTTTTCTATTGTATATGGAAGCAAGTGGACACAATGATATGACATTAAAAAACAAATCTTTTCATCCAATGACATCACAGTAGTAAACAAACAAAAAGACCAATCAAATGACTCTATTACAAACCGGCTTTTTGCCCAAGCTCACTGGATCCGTGATTCGCCGCCCACGCCTTGACGACTCTGTCGACAATAATTTCGCGTTGCTTCTGTGCAGGTGTGTTTTCAGGATCTTCAATCGCTCCTTGAGGGATCCATCGCAGTGTTGGGTCGTATATTTTTGGCAGTGCACCAACTCTGTGCCCCACTCTTCCAAGCGACTGCGTACATACAGCGCGAGACCACTCGGGTGCTCGTCGTTGATGTAGTTCACCCAACCACCCTCCACAGAATCGTCTCTCCAGACAGTTGCACTCATCAAGGCATTTGCCTAACTGTAGCACGTATATCAGTGTGGTATTTCTTGCACTGCTCTGCCACTTGAGCCCCTCTCACCCCTCGTAAAAATATTACTTCAGTATCAGTATCAGGTTGATATATTTAACTCCATTACGAAGTTATAACATTGCTTGGTCCGTGAAAGCCCTGTAAATGAGCGCCTTTTTAGATAGCGCTAACCAACCGCTAATTTACAACTTAAGGACGATGGCTCCTGAATAGATTGTGATAAGTAGAACCACTGAGTCAGTGCTTGAGAAAAATATTACTTCAGTATCAGTAGGAGACCTGTGAACGATCTCATTTATGGTTTGATGACTGTCCGACACACGTAATTCACAATGAATCTTTACCCGGAAAAACGTTTTGGAGCAAATGGAACAAGAAGCTTGCAATATATTTTCGTGTGTTACGGACTTCCGCATCTATACTGTGAATACGAAACCTACTTATGACGTTACGGTAACAATCATCATGTACTGTCTGTGGGTGGAGCCATTGGACGGATGTTGCAACATCGACTCAGCTTCATTGAACGCATTGGCGTGGATCCACGACCGGATGTGTTCACGCGGTCACGGCTCTCCATGTATTTGCGAGAATAAAAAATTGACGAAGTTCTATACGGTGCTGAGGGTTGGCAAGTACTCTAGAAGGGTATCGAACTTTCTTGAGAGAGCGTGACCAATACAGGTGGTATGCTACCATCTCCCGACCGAACGCCTTCTTCGTCAAAGACAGATTTGTGGGGGGGCATGGTGTCCGTGGTGTGGAACCCAAAGTCGTACACCGACTTTATGTTCGTCTCCAAGAACGTCGGGGCCTTTTCTCTACACGAGCACTTCTCCACATTTGCATCACTGCAGGTGGTAGAGCAGCAATCCACTAAACGGTAACGCATCTTGTGAACACGAAAGAGCATAGTGATTACGGCATAGTTTGGCGTAGCTGATGTCGTAAGACTGAATCCCATCTAGAAACTGGTTGGCAACAAGTGCGTCCACTTTCATTGCATATTCAAGCCAGGGAACACGCTTGGGCATGGTCTGTCCGAAAAGAATTTTATCCTCGCTCAGTTCTCCTCCTCCTATGTGTGACAACGCTCTATAACGAGCGCGGATTGGTCGCTACAACCTTAACCTAACTCTATTTCTAACAAACACCAGAAAACGTCCGTCGTGTGCAGGTTGTGCAGACTAATGTGTAATTGCAACACAAAATTGTGCTGCCCCTTGTTTTGGTGCTGTGACAGCACTGTATTGTGCCATGCACGCGTTCTTATTCGTGACTACCGGTGGCGACCACGTGTGACCGTTAGTAAGAACGCCTTAAGCGTGCCATACACTACTGCTTCCACACAGCAAATCCAGAACAAAACACATCAAAGTCTGGGAAACACAACACGATACGGTGGCAACACAAATCCATTGCGAGCCTCTGGAATCTGTTCGGTCTTGTTCTGTTTCTGCTGCTACGTACAGACAGGCGTCGTGGGTAGGTTAAAACAAGCTAACCAACGCTTACAGGAACTTCCTACAACCTGCTTATGCACGAAGCCATAAACGCCTCCCCCTCCATCACGAACGCAAGATTCCAAGTCGAAGACACTTCCATGGCAAGCCGAAGCGCAATGCGGTGACAGTGTCAGCGCTGGCGCGCTGCTGAACGGGATGAAATCCTTCAAAATCGCAGTGAACAATATCTACTGGGAGCTTCGTCACCCAAGAAGAAGAAGAAGCTGAACATGATGCTGAAGGCTTTTTGGAGAGTGTTGACCGTACACGATCAATTTGTGTGTTTTCCTCGAGCGGACGGGCAGTCACTGTGAACGACATCCATAATGCACACTCGCGTGTAGTGAAAAGTAGCTTTGATGATGGGGGAACGCGTTAAAGTGAAATGATCGAACGTATATGCAAACTTCGAGGTTGATTGTCGGTTAGACGCTGTTGCAACGGTTTCCCTCTGTTGTGGCACAAAGGATATGGCACGGAAAGGCTTTGAGGTGTCAACATTGGGCTGGGAGTTGACGGATTGCGTGCTGGACTTGCAATTTGTTTTGGGCGTTTTCAACGCATCAACGTTTCTCTAACAAGCAGGACAGCTGGGCTATGATAGTTGGTGCGGGTACAGTTGCGTTTGGCGTTCGGGAGCTTAGACCTGTGTTGACTTTCTAAAATTTCGATTCAGAAAATACATGGCTTTGGACATGCTATAAACAGTTGACTTGCTACTATGCAAGCGAGCGCTTTTGATCTTAACACTTCCGCGCGTGTACACGCTCGCATACAAGTTTCCGTTCACCCCAATACATGTTGTTTTAATTGATAAACTTTCATTTTTGTTCTAGATGCACAAACTATTTCTAATGCTCACACTAGCAACTATTCCACGCACACGTGAACGAGATCTCCGACCCGTAGGTGACTGAGTGGCGTTCCCTCCTTCACTGCCTTGATCATAACGACCTGTACCTTGATTATTGCCCGGTTTTGTATTTCCATGAAGGCGACGCTTGGGTCACAAGCGTGACTCAAGAACCTAAGCTGATGTTATGTTGAGAAGCAAAGTGTAGCCACTGTTCTACTTTATCGCGGCTGGTGACTGCCCTTCTACTATCGCTGCATATTCAAAGATATGGCCGGGGTACTCGCCTATAATAACCCCACTTCCATATACGTAGTCGTAAAAACACCTAAACCAACACGACCAGTGTCGTATAATTTAAGTGTTGATAGTGTTCTCGAGCATTTCTGCAGTTTGCGTCCAATCCACAACAGGCAGGCGTATAGTAGATCATTTTGCACGTGTCCAGGAAGCAATCATCCTCACAACGACACCGGTCTCCATCATCAATGTTCACGAACGTGATACCGTCCGGCACTTCGGACTCCTCGGAGTACTCCACACCGCTAGACCACGCTATCTCCGCCGGACAGGAATAAGTAGCAGCTGGAGGTAAGGTGAACTCCGGCCTGCGAGCCCGTAAAAAATGAACCCTATCCTTCATACCAGGTAATTGCAATATTACATTTGTTCTCTTGGCTCTTAGGGTTGTTCCATGATGTATCTGTGTGTCGCCCTTGGTAACAGCGCACTTCTTTTGATTGTGGCACTCCCCCGAGCGCGGAACATGCCATGTGCCAGCCCGACGTTTGGTCTGGTGGTAGGCCTTGGCCGTCTCAAAGCGTGTGGGTATGGCCTGCAGAGAGTCGCTGGCATCAGCCATATCCGCATTGGAAGGCAGATACTCCGACATTTCCTTGCACATATCTCGTTCGTCAGTGACCGCGCTGACGTTTCCAACGCTTGGACGTCTCGAGTCACAGGGCCGAAAGTGTTGCAGCCATCTTCATCTGCAGCAATATCTCCATCGCTACTTACTGACAGCAACACCTCTGTACAGGCAATATTCTTGAATGTGTGCAAGTAAAACAGCTTTTTCAGTTTCCACCACGACGATTGGCGTCGATTCCGCAGTACTGGACGTGGTAACGGCCTCTGCAGCATCGACCCGCCGCTCAGCCGGTGTCTGTGACGCTGGCACAGCTTCATTGCCTCCCCCCGCTTCGTCGCTTTCGTGGTAGGTAGCTGGACCAACGTGAATGCCCCCCCCATATCACGGGGGTGAGTACAGGACGCTGCAGCGGTCGCTGGACGTCCACGAGGAAGGAATTTTGAAATGATCAGACGGCCACTAACAGTTGGTGCATTCCATACACCTCACGTTTGTTGATTTCTGTCCACCCTCGCGTGCATGGACGCGGACGGCCATGTAGCAGGAACGCTGCCCGGACTGCACTGTTTTTTGTGGGAGATGGGTTACTGTGTTGATCCTGTCTAAACGTGTGTTTAATATATTTTCTCTCCGTTGGTCAGGTAGCATGCCACCTAACTAGACGCTATCCTGGCTGAACAATCTCCCCCAAACATTGCTTCCCATAAATAATATCTAGCATCTCCCCGCTTGACGACCGACTCTTGAGCCGAAACCTCACGCGAAGCCAGGATGTAGAAACGACGTCATCGTCAAAGGAGGGACCGCCAAGTGTACTGCAGATTATGGCCGGCTCGTAACGGACGACCCAGGGCTATCCTACCATGGACATTGGGACGCATCACCGCCTCTGGCGTCGCAGGACGCGCAGTAGAAGTAGAAACCCATCGGGGGCAGCAAGAATGCCGTTGTGATGGGCCACCATCTCACTGAGATCCCTTCAAGCCCAAATGCTACTAGTTGTGAGCTTGAGACAAAAGGGTCAGACAAATTCAGTGTGGTTGACAGCGATCCTTTGGCATTCTCGCTTTTTAGGGAATACGCTATGCGGAAGGTGCCCATTGCGTGAAGGGAGAATGTGTGTACATCGATTTGTTGATACCTTGACAAATACTTCTCCGGTCCACCTTACTATCGCCATTGGACGCCTACCAAAATGATCATAAACTGACTTAACCGGTTTCTATACATTTGTCTCTAAATATAAATTGTGCAGAGGTCAATATATGTCAGAGGTAGACTGATATATGTCTTAGTTGTCACAAAAGAGTCATCCTTACAAATACTAAGTACATGGATATGCAGTTATAATATCGCGACCCTTCGTTTAGCGAGCGTAAATAGGGTCTCATTAGAATATAAGTTTTCTTAAATTACGCTAAGCAGGCGGATAAGGTATATTTGGTAGGCGGCCATTGTTGTTTATGTGTACAACAAATCACTGATTCGATCATGCACAAGGTAGAATCCGTGTTTGGCTTGAAAATATCATTCAACATGGAGAAAAACCTCGTTTTAATAGCGACGTTTGCTTTCTTTTGAAAACATTCAGGCATCCTTAGGTACGTGGGAACCCCGTAGAAGACTATCTTGAAAATTGCATGCAGTAAAAAATAATAAATTTGACTTCGGCCCATTTGTCCGTATATCACGCTTTCATTGAGTTGTTATAATTAGATTAACTGGGATTCTATTATTTTAAAGTGGCGCGTTACAACCGAGCGTGAGGGTTACGTCAATTACCACTGTAGTGGATCGGGATCTCAGACACTGACGTCAACGACAGACGTAGGAGCGACAATGGTGGCAGCTGTCGCTAGTAGTGAGGAGTATGCTGAGTTGTGACGAGCGGTCACGTATGCAATGGGTAACGCCACCTGTGTGAGTGATTTGCGACACTCAGTGGAATGACGAAGTATGAGGTTGGTTGTCAATGTACCTTGTATTTCTTCCCTCGAAATTCGAGCTCAAAGCGCATGGCGCATCTCAGCGAGGAATTTCCATATCTCAATGCGAATCAGGGATTTTCACAATAGATTCTGATAATTGGTAGGCCAGTAGAAGAACTGAGTCAGTGCTTGAGAAAAATATTACTTCAGTATTAGTAACAGGTTGATATATTAACCTGCATTATGAAACTATAACATTGTTTGGATGTGAAAGCCCTGTAGACGAATGCCTTTGTTATGTAACGCTAACAACTTGCCGATTTACAATTTGAGGACGATGACGTCTGTTCTACGCGTCACGCACAAGAAACCTGATCGGCTGAAAAGCCGTAATCTACAATATGCTGGTGCTGCCATCTTACACTGAGTACGACTACTAAGAGCGATGTCCACATAAAAAAGTACCCTACTTTTCGTCGCCGACTTTTTCTGTAAATGGCGCTCTGGTAAGAAGTCGGCGACCTTTCAGCCGACTTATAAGTCGGCAAAAAAGTTGGTGCCTCACCTACGTTTTTGAGGAGGAGCTGACTTTTGTGAATTTGAAGAGTTTCCGCAATGGATGAAGAGCTCGTCTTCAACGTCTTCGACGACGCAATGGATGTCGACGGAGCTGCAGAAGAGGGGCCTGGTATACCTGGCAGTCCGAGTGATGTTGACGTGGAGATGGATGACGAGGACGGGGGCACCATTGACGACTGGAGTGGGTACCGCGCAGTTGACGATGCTGTTGGTGACGTTTTGGAGCGTATTGAAGGTGAAGGCGGTAAGCAGGATGATGGAGACGCAGATGGCGATGTGATCCTCGTGATTTGTTGGTTTTTTATTTTGTTTGCTGCAGTGCACGGAGTACTAGGTGGTAGATCTCTTCGTGCCCCTCCAAGCGAGAAAATTACGGTTCACTGAGATTTTTACACGAAGTTATAGGCCCAGAGATCTCCCTCTGCGTGTCGAAAGACACTTCGTTGCAACCCCGCTTCATTTGATTTCTTTTGCGAGCTGCTAGAACCACTATACTACAACAAGTACGGGTTTCGAGGGAATAACCAGCAGTATAAGTTTGACTTTGGTCTGGCTGTGTTGCTGACGTACTATGGAAATGGTTGCGGTCAAGACGGTGACGGGATTGGAGGCGCTGCTGTGCAGCTTGGAATGTCACAGTCTGTAGCATGCCGCTACATCAAGAAACTAAAAAATTACTTTACGAACTGATGGATGATGTGATCTATTTTCCTGCGCGATCATCAGATGACGTGTGGATGGTTTTGCTTCACGAGGCGCTGATTTCCCAGACGTAGCGTGCGTGTTTGATGGCACTCTGGTGCGGACGCGGCAGCCTCGTGATTTCCAGGTAAATCGAAAGCACAATGCAAGTTTGATGATGACAATCTATTATTTTTGTTTCGTGGGCAGGGTTTCTACGACAAAAGTGGGAAACTGTCTTATAATTGCCTTGCCGATGTCGACCATCGCTGGAAATTTCGTTACTTTGGTGTGTTTAGCGGGAGTAACTCGGACCAGTC
>NBNE01001839.1:0-10776 GCA_002215365.1 Phytophthora megakarya | reverse complement strand
CAAAAAGCATATATCGAGCTTTTGCTTTTTTCTGGACTTGAAAAAACTTGCCTTTGTCGATTCACTAAAACATTGATACTGACTGGATGATAGCTTTCATTGTGTTCGACGTAATAGTGAGTACGATAGGGAGGTTTGTATCTTCGACAGTTCTGGGTCCGCTTTCTGTTCCCGTCGACAGCCATTTCGCGTCCGAAATATTGGCAGAACACACGACACAGCGCCATTGACGTCTTTATCAACGACTAACAACCCGTATTGCAAGGCATGAGAGGCCTGGAACGGTGTTTTAAGCGAGGGGGTTTCTTGGAGACGCTTGGGTTGAGCTGCATCGTAGTGCACAGTTTGTGCTGTCAACAAATCATGTGCACGTTAATAGCGGCAATGTGCCGCTTTAAAACTTCAAGTGCCGCTATTAAGAAGGTCTGGATTAGTTGCTACCATTTTGTCGGCTTCTGTCAATTCATTTCAACCGGTTTAGGAAGCACAAATAAACATCCAGGCAAAACTTATACATGATTCAAATACTAATTACACTGACGCACAGCTAAACAGCGTGGCCTAGGTATTGTTTAATGTTTCTTAAAGTTTTAAAGCAATTAATTGACTGAGTGCTTGGAAGTATTAGTTTTCAAAATTTGAATGACAACTGTTAGTAGTCTAGCCAATCGTACGCCAATTTGGAAACTTACAGAGTGGAAGAGCTACGGGAACTATAGCACCAACACATACGTATTAGGAGTGCGACAACAAAGTGTAAGGGGTACTAATGACACTTTACTTTAACCAGATATCTACAATTCACACGATGTGTACAAGATGTCGATAAGACTGTTATTATAGATGGTTACATATTGCAATACTTTGGACGAAGCACAGCAATATACAAGGAGGAAGGGAATTAAAGGACAGCGTTACCCGGTTAGTAAATAGAAGAGTTATACACGCTTTAGTATAGTGGCAACCATACAATGCCAAGACCAGATGTAGAAAGACTTAAATTGTGTCACCAGAGCACATGTGAAGCAACGTATTCGAGGACAGGTTGATTGAGTTAGTGATAGACATGGTTTAGCTTACATATACAGCATTTAAGTTTTAGGAAATGAATTCTAAACGTTAGCACGATGGAGTATGAAACATTCCACAAAAGTATTGTGCGTTCTACTCAAAATTTCCTTGCGCGGTTCTTTGAATCAATCAAGCAGCCAATCGCGCAAAGCACTTGACTGAGTATAGCACTCGACTAGGTACGATGCCATGTCAACGATTAGAATTATAACATATGTTTATTCCTTGAGCGATTCATAAATAACTTGAATTTTGTATGCGGAGGTGTTGGTCGATTCGCGAAACCCATCAAAATCAGCAAATTTAGGCGGAATTCACAATAACTCGTATGTATCAAATTTGGCGCGATAGTTCAAGTTGTGCGAAATCTAAGTGCTATAACCCTTGGATTTAACGACGAGCGAGCGAAATAAAAAGAACCAAGTACTACAAAAATGCATACCCACAGCACCCGTGTAGCGGGTGCCCAGAGCGCTAGTTACTACTGAAGTATAGTACTTGGAAGTAGTAGAAAAAATCGTCCAAATCGAGAAGGACAGATAATCGGTAATCGAATCATTCTTCTTCTATAATGTCAAATTTTTCATCAACAGCTCACCAATGTGATGTCAAATAATATTACACAGACGAAACTGAGTGTATATTGTCGACACGTTTTCTAACCTCACTTCGTTCTAAGGGCATCGCATCCGGTAGAAACATTCACAATGGGGCCAAGGCCGGGACACCCATCAATGCAAACTCGCTTGAGGCGCGCTTATCTGCCTTCGCCGTATAATCTTGTGGTCTGTAGTCATACGCGAGACCGCCATGATAGGTGACATCTATGCCATTAACCTCCTTGTCCTCATCTACGCGAAGACCGATCGTGATCTTTAGAAGGTACAAAATAATCATCGTCACCACGAACGAGTAAGCAGCAGCTACGCACTGCGACACCAGCTGATGAACAAACTGGGCGCCGTTGCCGTAGAAAGCACCACCGTCGATGTTCGGGTTCACGTCCGATGTAGCAAACAGGCCCGTCAATAAGCCACCCATGACACCGACGCAACCGTGAATGGCGAATGAGTCAAGGGTATCGTCGTAGCGTAGATAGTTCTTCATCTGGATTGCAGAAAACCCCGTAGCTGCGCCCACCATACCAAACACGACCGATGCCCAAGGGTACACGTAGCCACAGGCAGGTGTGATAGCAACCAAACCAGCTACAGCACCACTAGCAGCACCACAAGGATCGAATTTCTTGTATGTGGCGAATTCGAGTGCAACCCACGTCAGAAAGCCAGCGCTCGAAGCCAAGTGAGTGTTGACAGCAGCAGTAGCTGCGATACCATCCGCTGCACCTTGCGAACCAGCATTGAAGCCGAACCAGCCGAACCACAACAGAGTGACTCCAATCATTACCAGTGGCACGTTGTGGGGTTTGACAGGCTCGCTGTGGTTATAGCGCTTTCCGACCATCAATGCTGCAGCGAGAGCTCCAAATCCGCTTGAAATGTGGATAACAGTACCGCCAGCGAAATCGAGAGATCCCATCTTACCCTCCCAACCCATAGCAGTGATCGCCCACGATCCGTCAAGTTTGAGAGACCACATCCAGTGCGCCAACGGGTCGTACACCAACGATGTCCACAAGAAAATGAAGAGCAGGAACGACCCGTATTTCATGCGTCCAACAATACCACCGCTGAGAAGCGCTGGAGTAATCATGGCAAACTGGGTTTGAAAGAAGGCGAACAAAATGTGAGGGATCTCCGTTCCGTAAGTGCCGCTTGGTGTTTGCCCGACGTTGTTGTATCCTGTCCACGTGAATATACCGTTGGATCCAAATGCCACCGAGTATCCGAATGCCCAAAATTGGACGGACACCAGGGCCATGCTAACGAACGACATCATAATAGTATTGGACGCCATTTCTTCACCGGCGAGACCAGCGTAGAAGAAAGCAACGCCCGGGGTCATGATCATCACTAAAGCGCTGGCCATGAGCATCCACGCAGTGTTGCCAGAGTCGACCGCTTGACCGTAGTCAGTCTCAGCCTTTTGCCCTTGACCATCGTAGTTGACGCACTCACCCGTAGTTTCATCCAGGTACTGCGACGACAAACACGTGACACTTGAGCCGGAGCCACTTTGAGCTGCAGAGAATGAGGCTAATGTCACAACCAGAGTTGTGAACAATGCAACGCGAGTGTACCAGTTCATGGTCTGTCGTTGGGCCTCGGAAGTAATTGAGACCACCGCAGTAAATTATGAAATGAGCCGGATGCTTGGACGACTATGGCGGTTAACAAGCCTACATTGTTTTCGATGTCTTCGTAGCGCTTGAAGCGATTTGTAGGTTTGTTGTAGGTTTGCGAGGAAATGATTATGGTTTGGATCGTACATGTAGCGATTTGGATGATCTCTTTCTCTGATGGGCCATTTTCCGGCGCCACGAATTTGCAAAGCGGGATTGACCAAACAACCTCAGCCTGGGTTGCAAGCCCACCGTTACACGATCCATTCCAGCAAAATGTAGTAGCCAACGAGGTTACAAACCTCTACGTCAAAGCTCTACGTGAATCCTAGCTGGAGGTGAAATTTCGAACAAATCTTCCGGTGCGCAATCCGCCGCTTTCGCTCCTCGCCGTGAGGCTCACGTGCATCGTTTCAAGATATAAAGCGTTCAACACCAAAAGCTCTATCCATGCTGCTACTGAACTACTACTAGTATTGTATTACTTCGAGTACCTATTTATACATGAACGCGCATCAGTCCAGCTACGAAATACTACTTGGGTTGGTTTTTAATTTGTTGTCAACAACATCTCAATTCAAATGTGCTATTAGTAGTACTGAAGTATGTAGTTGTGCTTCCTTTTTACCGTACGCAGTGACACGGTCTCCTTTCAACTGAACCAATCTAAACACAGTCCTCTCGTTGTTGTCCCAAAAGGTTGATCGGTGGGCGTCCTGCTCGCTTAAACATTCATAATGGGTTCTTTTGGCGCAGTTTCCTGCGAGAGGCTGGGAGTCATCATAGAGGCAAAGTCGCTCGAGGGCGGGTTGGCAGCCTTGACTGCTGGCCCAGTGTGGTCCTGGGCGCTGTAGTCATAAGCGAGACCGCCGTGGTACGATACGTCAATGCCGTTCACCTCCTTGTCCTCGTCCACGCGAAGGCCGATCGTGACCTTCAACACGTACAGGATGATGATCGTCACCACGAACGAGTAAGCTGCAGCCACGCATTGCGAGACCAATTGATGCACGAATTGCATGCCATGTCCGTAAAATGCGCCCCCTTCAATGTTCGGGTTCACCTCGGACGTAGCAAACAGACCAGTCAACAAACCACCCATGACACCGGCACAGCCGTGGATAGCGAACGAATCCAAAGTGTCATCGTAGCGCAAGTGGTTCTTCATGTGGACAGCACTGAAGCCCGTCACTGCACCAATCACGCCGAAGATGACGGATGCCCACGGATACACGTAACCACAACCAGGTGTGATGGCAACCAAGCCAGCTACAGCCCCACTAGCAGCGCCACAAGGATCGAACTTCTTGTACATGGCGAACTCCAGCCCCACCCACGTTAGGAAACCTGCACTAGGGGCGAGGTGCGTGTTGATAGCAGCAGTAGCAGCGATGCCATCAGCTGCACCCTCCGATCCGGCATTGAAGCCGAACCAACCGAACCACAGCAGCGTCGCGCCAATCATAACTAGCGGCACGTTGTGGGGCTTGACCGGGTCTCCGTGGTTGTATCTCTTCCCGACCATCAACGCAGCAGCGAGGGCTCCGAATCCACTGGAGATGTGGATGACAGTGCCACCAGCGAAATCGAGGCTTCCCATCTTGCCCTCCCAGCCCAGAGAGGTGATCTCCCAAGTGTCATCCAGTTTGAGAGACCACATCCAACGCGCCAAGGGGTCGTACACTAGCGACGTCCAAAGTAGAATGAAGAGCAGATACGACCCGAATTTCATACGGCCAACAATGCCGCCACTGAGGAGAGCAGGGGTGATGGTGGCGAATTGCGTTTGGAAGAAGGCAAACAAAATGTGGGGAATGCCCGTGCCGTAGGTGCCGCTGGGGGTCTCTCGGACGTTGCTGTAGCCGGCCCAACCAAAGATCCCGTGCGACCCAAAGGCGGCCGAGTACCCGAAGGCCCAGAACTGGATTGACACGAGCGCAATACTCACGAACGACATCATCATCGTGTTGGACGCCATGTCCTCACCAGCCAAGCCGGCATAAAAGAAGGCCACACCAGGCGTCATGATCATCACGAGGGCACTGGCTGCCAACATCCACGCCGTGTTGCCCGAGTCGATGGCGGTGTCGAAGTCTGTGCTGGCCTTCACGCCTTGGTTCTCGTAGTTGACGCACTCATTCGTGGCCGGGTCTAGATATTGAGACACTAGACACGTGATGGAGCCTGAACCGCTTTGTGCGGCGGCGGTGGCGGCCAGAACCGACAGTGACGCGCACAGCGTTAATCGTGTGGCCCAGTTCATCTTGAAGGAAGACTTGAGCTTTTGACAGCGAATTCCAAAGTGAACGCAAATTTGCACAACGAAATCTGCCACGCACGAAGCGACAGGGCGAGTGTAGGTTTGTGAAGGTAGTGGGACCTCAGGGAAAACGTGAAAACCGGGATGGGTTTATGGAGACTTATTGGACTGACAGAGGAGAGGGTGTTGCGCTTAACGACACACTGCTTACGACGATTTCTGTTGTGCATTGCCAATGTAACATTGGCGAGATGAGGAGATGCTGGGACAGCAACCCTGTCAGGATGGAACTCGGTGCTTTGTCGACAAATGGAACCACCCGGCAATCAAATGTATGGCCTCATTGTCTTCCACGTTGAAGAGAGAAATAAAGAGCACATTCAGAAAAGAGACAGAGGCGCATCAGTGATGATGAAGACAATTTCCGGTTGTTCAAGGACGGAAATTGAGACCACATTCCACTACTGTACATCAATTGTGCGAGTGCCTTGTGGCGGGGAAGTATGTATCAATGTAGTACGCAATATGATTTTGTCAGAGGTGCTAGTTGGCGTGAATAAACAACTCCGCGTTCATTGTGCGCATGATTTGCAAGATTGTATCGACGCGCTACGCGTCAAATGGCTACATTTTAGTTCAAGGATCACATCAGCCAATCAAAAGGGAGTGATGAACACTTTAGGAACCTCTCGACCAATTAGAATAGTGTGACGAGCCGTGAAATTTTTAAAGTCAATTCTGGAGCAACAAGAAGATTTGTTTTTTCTCTGTGCTTGAGCAAAACTAGCAGCAGCCAATCTGAAGAAGGATACATTGTCAACCCCAAAGTTGAAGTTTCAGCAACTTCGTCTTTTCCAGGAGCTCGTTTCCGATTCCGCACGCTGTCCAGATTTTTTCTCATTGCGGTCTCGTATAGCCGTACGGCAATATACCTCGGGTATCGACTCGAGGAAGAAAACTGCGCGATATATGCTGGATCGTGGGAAAAAGTAGCATTGCACCTGCAACACGAGACCTTTTGAGCGATCAAGACTCATCTGAAGAAGAGCTGGCGGGATGTGGCAAACGGAATACAACCAAATGCTAGTATCGCGCGCTACGTTGCTCGATCACGGCGCTATCGACGTTGCAAGAACCGCTGGCACAAGCTACTACATAACCGTGAATACCTAAACGACACTGAGTTCCACGAATAATTTCTTCTTGGCCGTGATTGGTTTTGGCTCCTTGTGCGTATGATACAGAAAGCTCTTGGCTCTTGCTCTTCTCGAACAGTTCCAAGCCTTTTTCGTGGCGGTGCTGTGTTTCATCATTTTGACGAAGATGTGACATCCCAAGTGTAGTTGATCCTGTTTCTCAGGACCTATGGCAACAGTAACTCTGGCAGCAAGTTTGTCCACTTTCTTGGTATCGCATGTAGATCGGTAAACAATTACTTATCTTGAGCTTCATAGGCAGTATTGAGACTAGATGCAATTGTGGTGAAGTGGTTTCCGTAAAGTTGCCGAAAGAAATCGACTGAATCAAGAGGAATGACAGGTATCCCCGGACCTACGGTAACTACCGTGGATCCAGATCTGAGAAGACATGACGGACTCAGATTAAGCTGATTCGGAGACAATTGGATCAATCTGGGGTGTCCTAATTATAGGCACCTGATTTGGGTACGACTATATCTGATCCGGGATTGATTACTCAGGACCAATTCGGATCAAATAAAGAATGTATGTAATCGGCAGTGTGCATCAAGATCCGAAGATAAGCGGATGCTAAAAGGGAAGGTACAATGTTACATTGTCCTATCCTCTACCATCTGAATCCATGTATGGTACATGGATCCAGGTAGTAGAGGTTAGGACGAACCAGGATCAAGAACTTAGGAATAACAGAGAACCGAATTTGCATCATCAGTCGCAAGTTGATTGGAACCGCTGTAATGAAGCGCATATTGGGCTCCCGTGACAGTCACGACGGGGGTGCCCATATTGGCCTCCAGTGAGAATCGCGACGAAACGTACATTGACCAAGCAAGATCCAAGATTACTTCGTGTCCCTGAATGGTGGAGCGGGATCAGCAAAATCTGCAAAGATGCTGGATCCGGCTTGCCACTGTGCCCTGGACAGCGACTAAAGGAGGGGGTACTCCTATGATCCGTGATCAGCTGAACTTCCTCACATTGTGTACCGTCGGTTGGGCTGGATCTTGCTCCTCCCACTTGTTTACCGCTTCTAGGAGAGCAGCTGCTATCCTTCAGGATCTGCGCAGGATGGTCTGATGTCGAATCTCCCAGGTCGGATCTGCCGGATCCATAGTCCCTGGAGGTCCCTCGATCCAACTGTGTTCAGGATCCGGCCCAGTCGTCATGTTTCCCTGTGGATCCGGCTGCTGTCGACACTCCAATATAGGATCCGCCGGATCCGGATCCTCACTTGCCCTTCTTGATCGCCATCAAAACCTCGTGATCCGTAGTCCCCAGAAGCTCCTCAATACATGTATGTTTAGGATCCGACGCGATCTTGATACTTCACTGCGGATCCGGCCCCGCGTCCCGCAAACGTTTGGGTACTCGCAAACTTCCCCAGTCGCGGATCCGAGCCTTCCCATACCGGATCCTCGGTAGCGCCATCATGTCCATATCTCTCAGATACATATCACCACATACCGTGGCCGTCGCTAATCTTCAATCCTCCTGGAGGATCCGGATCCGCCCGATCCGGATATACGGTCGGGGTTCCGGATAACGCCCTTGTTGCCTTCCGCCAATCAACTAATCATATTTACATGGAATTCCAAATCTACCTCACCACAATCGCCTCCTGTCCGCCCTTGTTGCTGCACAACAGTATCACGGCAACCATCTCGCCACTTTTCTCAACCTCGGCTTTCATCCACTCATGTCCCATTCTGACCCAGACACCTTCTCTGGGTCGCAGCGCAACGATCCGCTTCGAATACCTTACGCCTAGGACGATACGTTGGAGGATCTCGGTCGAAATCTTCAGGCGCACTGGCGAACTCCAAACTAGGTTGGCAGCTGCTAGGTTGGCAGCTGGTACTGCGATGGACGCTGACGAAGATCTCGTTGCTGCTGAGAATCTCCGCGCTCTGCAGGATTACTTTCACGAGCAGGACGGGGTGATCGCCTTCATGCAACAAAAGCTCCAGCGAGTTCGTCGAGATCGAGACTTCGCTGTAAACGTTCTGAATCACAGCGACCGCAGTCTGCCGGAAGATCAGAGCCACCGGATCCACGATCTGTAATCGCAAGTTGCAGATCTCGAGGTCCGAGTTGCTCCTTTGGTTGACCAGTGCGATCGGCTAACACGTGAGCGCAATTATCTGCTTCGTGTCCGTGAAGATCTATCCTCCGAATGCGATGGCTTAGCGACGTATCTGCAGCAATCGAGTGAAGAGATTGTAGATCTTCAAGACGAACGTCAGCGCAGCGATATAGATCGAATCGAAGCTGAAAATGCCTCCGCACTACCGAGAAGGTCCTGAGACTCTCCCAGGCTGAGATCACACGGCTGGACGCGGATCTTGTATCCTCTCTGGTGATGGCGGTAAACTCAAAGCGCTACTTGCTCAAGCCGAAACAGAACGTGATGCCGCTCTCCAGAAGATTCAGATCCAGCAAGACGAGCTCGCTTCTCTCAGCGTAAAGATGAAAAAAATCTCGACGACCAGGAATAGGAGCGTGACTAGCTCGCTGCGGCCAGGACAAAACCCGACGAGATCACCCGGGAACGCGATCGCCTCCATGTTAACGTCACTGTTCGGGGTCAGATCCATGATCTTGCACACAATATACAGCGTCATCTTATCTTCGCCGCTCATGCTCAGATCACGACGTGGCGGTTGCCAGGGAAACTTACGGACAGCGAGAGCGCACAATCACCGAAAACACCGCGCGGATCCAGGCCCTCTCCACTGACATTGACATCCTCACCGTGGATCGGACAGATTTGCGGCGTGAGCTTCGCCGGATGTTGCATATTCTCGGTCAAATCGCTAACGCGATGAGATCTTCGACGACGACAACTTATCTCAGTCTCGGATCCGAGTCAGACCAAGATCCTCCCAGTGACAACTATGGAGGTGCTTCTCCCAAAGCCCACCACCCCGACTCCCCCCTACGGACAATCCTTCACCAGATGACTCCGAATCGCCCAAGGGTCGCCAGGATCCGACTCCACCTCGACGAAAAACACCAAGTGTTCCTCTTCCAGCCCAAGTCGTCCCTCCAAGCGCAAATCACGACCCCTAGAAGACGAAGATGACGAGGATCTGGCAGAGGAACCTGCAGATATTGACATGGGTGGCCAATCTCCGCCAGATGGTGACCTAGGCGATGATACAACCTGTGACAAGAGTCACAAGAGAAGTTCGGATCAGGGGGATTCTTCTTCGTTTGACCCGTTGAGTGCTGCTCACGAGCTCGGTGGATCCGGTGTCGTGTTGGAAATTCACGATTGTACCCCTCCCGTCACTCACAACGTTTCGTCAGCTCCGCAAAGAGCTAACGACGAGCGGGACCAAAGGAATATACTCGATATTCCTTGACTCTGCGCTGGTAAGGTGGTAGGTCGTAGGTCGACCAAATCTGACGCCCTTGGCACGAGCAATCCAAGACGTCGTCTCCTCTTCCTTAAACTTGACCCTGCCGCCCTTCAGTGATGGAAGGTGCTTGACTTCTCAGCCAGACGCAGGGGTGCCGGGCACTTGCTCCAGCGGTAAAAATTACTGGGAATGTGCTTCCGGGCTTCGACGAGGACTCGTCGGCCTTCAATACGACCAAACCTCACATCTAGCGCTTGGCCTGGCCACGGATGAACAGGAGGTTTTCAACCGAGTTCACCAACAGACATATATGCCACTTAAAACGACCTGGCCCTTTTGAACTTACCCAAAATAAGTCTTGACTTTAAGTAGCAAATTCTGTTCTGTTCTCCGCCCTAGTGAGTGTTAAGACTAGTCCGAACTTCTACTATAGCATATACAAATATCAAGTATAAATGCGACCAAGCTAACGACTCTCAAACGGCTGACGACGACGACTCGGCCAATCACCGGACGATGACTCGCCTAAGAGCGGATCTCGACTACAGGTCATATTGGAGTGTCGTACAAAGCTCTCGATATAGTGACTTGGTGGTTGAAGGTCCTTGTAAAGGGACCTACGAGCGTTGGTCACGAGTCGTA
>NBNE01001837.1:0-10782 GCA_002215365.1 Phytophthora megakarya | reverse complement strand
ACGAATATGCCATCGAAATAGCTCGGAGCGAAGGCTCGGAGCGGACGGAGGACGTGTGAAACCATGTGGTTAAATGTGGCAGGGGCGTTCTTCAGACCCTGTGACATTACCAACCATTCCCAGAGCATCCCGCTCGGAGTGCTCACTGCAATGAGAGGAACACGGCATTCTCTCATGAGGATCTGATAGAAGCCATCGGTCAGATCGATGGCACTATAAATCACGTTGCCGGACATGGAGGCGAGCACCATGTTCATCCGAGGGATTGGGGTCTGGGCCCGAATATTGGCGTCGTTGAGCTTGTTAAAGGCGTTGACAATACGCCATCCACCGATGGCTTTCTTGACACGGAAGGTCGGACTTGAATGCAGGGAGATGCTCTTACGAACATGGCCCGCTTGACGCCGGTTCTCGAGGAAATCGTCAATAGCTTTGACGTGATCTCGCGGCAGCGGCCACTGCCGCGTCACGCAGTACTTGATATTGGGCGCGAGATCGATCTCGTGATGAACGCCGCGGTCTGCAGGGAGTTCAGCTGGGATCTTGTCGGGGAAGATGTCCGCGAATTCGCGGACCGTCTCGTATCCCGGGTTGCCAGACTCGCGGAGGGCCTCCCACGACTGCATTTCAAAGCGTTCTTTCCGCGCCGACTTTGGTTCGGCGCTCTTCCGTCGTGTCGAAATGTCGTTCAAAGCGGATGTCACGTTTACCATCGGAGACACCGAGTCAGCATCGATGATTAGGCAGATTTGTTCAAACTTACTGGCCTTGAGATCACGAAGGAAATGCTTCCAGGAAAGGCCTGGGAGTTGGATGATCGACCTGGCATCCTTCGGAGGGGTGGCGACTTCAAATGTGCGTTGGCGACGGGGCGCGCCCTCGACATATTCAAGAGTGTTCGCTCGGAGATGGGGTACGTCGCGGTTTGAGACGCCGGCGACAGCGCTTGGGGGACCTCCTTCGCGTTGAGGTTGGGCCCGGCGAAGAGTTGTCGCTGTCACTAAATTATATCTCACCGTCCTCTAGGTGCAGAAGATTGTGGTCGACTGCACCGGTCGAATCACCGTACGGGAGCCCACGCTCAACCGCCTCATGCGGGAGCCCCTGCTCGACCGTCGTCTTATTCGCGGACGAGAGTCCCTGGTCAACCGTCACCTTCGTAGCCCCTGCTCGAATGTCATCTCGTTTGCGTGCGGGAGCCCCTGCTCGGCCATCATCGTGTTCGCGTGCGGGAACCCCTGCTCGACCGCTATGTTGTTTTCGACTCGTCGCCGCGGGGATCTCCGCCCATGTACGCCGTGTACTATTTCCGAGCAAGCCACACAGAGAGGGCCATCGCTCGCTCTGTGCATGGATTGTGTCGTGGACAGCTGGTCCACGACTGTGACATGGGGCCAATCGCTTGGCGATACTAGAAAGTGCGTGAAGACTTCGCTCACATCGAAGTCTCCACATCGTTTGACTGATCGCGCGAGCTAATTGATCTTAAGCTGATACCGTGCCAACCTCGGCATGCCCAGGATACAGTCAAATGCGTGGTTGGTTTTGATCACGTTTCGTGTCTGTCCCTCCTCCCGGAAGCGACCACCGTCCGGTATCTCCCCGTCGCGCCGCGACATGCGGTGTGGCTTCCCATCAGCGAGCTTGACGATCATTTCGCCGGGGAGATCCCAGACGGTGGTCGCTTCCGGAAGGAGGGACATACACGAAGCTCGGATGAAATTGTGCGACGCCCCAGAATCGAGGAGTGCGCGGAACGGTCGCCGGGCGCCGGCGACTTCAAGACTGACGATGATCAGTCTTGTGTCACCGCTCGCAGTGGTGGCATTGAAGTGTGCGTGCAGCACGGGGCTAGGAGTTTGGGTTGCCATCGACCTCCATTCCAGCCAGTAGGCGCCCCGCGCCTACTGGGCCTGGTCGTTTTTTGGCTGAGCACTGGAGCAGCGGCGCTGACTTGGGCAGTGGCCGAAGTTGCTGACATCGGCGCAGGCGCGCAGCATTCTGCCGCGCGGTGACCGGGTTTACCACAGCGGAAGCAGGTTAACGGACCGGGTCGATGGCCCTCGCGGTAGAAGGGGCGCCTGCGATTGTTCGCGGCTTCAATGGCGTCGATCTCCATGGGCGCCGGAGCAGACACACGTGCTCCCGGGGCTAGCGCACGATAATATGACGAGGATACGGTGTAGTCCTAGCGCAGTGCGAGTGCAAAAGCCTCTTCCAGAGACTTCGGCTCCGCACGCGTGAGGCAGTAACGTGTCATGCCTTCGCCCATGCCGAAGACGAAGACATGGACTTGCGACGTAGCGTCGATAGGGTTGGTGACGATGCACGACACCAAGTGTCGGGCCTTCTGAATGTATATCTCATCGTCATCTTGCCCTGTTTAAGTGAAAAGAAGTCAGCTCTCATACGTGACTCGTCTTGCGGGGGTTCGAAAGCGAGGCGCAAGTCGCTCTGGAGACTCTCCAGGGTTGGGAACGCGTTCTGTTCGTGACTAACTTCCCACGTGCCCACTCTTTTGCCTTGCCAGACAAATGTGAGAGAAGGAAGTTAATCTTGGCGGACTCTGCTCCGAGAAATCTCGAAGCGATCGCGATGTCGGTTTCGCGGAATCACCTGTTCCGGGGCAGTCGGTCTTGGCCGACGCCGGAGTATGTCGATGTCTCAATCTTCACATCGTCGTATCGCGAGGAATGCGAAGGAGTTGATACTCGACGCTTCGCATCGGCGAGTTCGCGTTCCATGAATTCTTGAGCCGCTTGTCGATGTTGGTCGGGCGTCGTGGAGCTCAGCAACGACGCAACGACGAACTCTCCAGAGACAGCGGCCGGCCGGTGGAGCGCTTCCCACTCAACTCGCGTGAGGTGTGGGAAGTTCGCGTGCTCCAGGGTCGTACCGGACCCGACTGTTGTTGGGACTTGACTCATCAAGAACTTAATTGTTGGAAGGACTACGAAGTGCTATCAGGTGTAACGGGCCTAAAGACGCCGTCGCTGGCTTACACGTAAGTGTGAGGAAGCGGGCGATGAGAGCTCAAAGTCTTGGTTTCACGGGAAATTAAACTCTGTAATTATCTGCGGCCAGGGCGGCAACCCTGGCCACTCAATATCCCTAGTGATAACCAGGCACACGTTGCCCTAGAAACGGAGCAAACGGAATCGACGGCAAACCCCCGACCTGGCACTAGAAGAAACTCCTCGAGACGTCAAGTACCCGCCGACGACTCGTCCAGTGACGAAGGTAACCCGTTCTATCAAGACGATGATGAGAATGACGCTACAACAGAGCTGGCATGGCAGATCCGTGAACTCACGGCAATGGAAGAGATGTACCCGACTTCAAGGATCGAGATCGCTCAACATCGACCATTGGGCAAGATCACTCCCTTTCGTGGAAAATTGGATGAGAGTGAGAACTCCATGCAGTGGTTGAGAGGTTTTGTGTAAGATGAAGGGTACACACACACCTCCCAATGAATGGTGCATGGCCTTCCAACTGAGTCTCAGGGATGGTGCCGTACACTGGCACAGAGCTCTATCTCGAAACGAAGCGCACTTGGAGTTTGCTGAGTGACAAGTTCATCAGCTACTACTGCTCGCAGTTCAGTCAATCAGCGTGCACTCGGTACTATCGAGCCAAGCGGTCGGAGAAGGAGCACACTCGCGACTATCTAAACCGACTGGATGGCTATGCACGTAGTGCCAATATCAAGTTTGAACGCAGCGGTTGTGAGGCGAAGGAACATGTCAAACACTTTTTGGAGACGTGTGGAGATCGAGACCTCGAGGATATCGTCAGCGACATCCAGAAGGTAGAGAAGTGAGTGTCGAAGCGTTCATCGAGTCAAAGTTCGTCCAGACGTGACGATAAGCGTAATACTAGTTCAAGTGGAAGTTATGGACGCCACGACGATCGCAGTCGCAGTCAAAAGAGGAGACGCAGTGAACCACGCCACACTTCACGTGTTGCGCTGGTCGATGCATCGGTGACAGCCCTCATCACTGAGTTGCAGACTCGTGCTTCATCGGAAAGACCCGACGAGTACTCAAACGACTACTCGAATGATGATCTACTTGACTTTTATGAGGGTGATGAAGCTGACCAAGATGAGTGTGGCAGAGATTGTGGTTCAAGGGACGAGATTCAAGGTGAAGATACTTATTCCGACCAATACGAGAGACTGGTTGCAGCTGCTAACGACAACGAACGTCGAAATGCTGCTAACGGGGTATTCGCGCGGAGTGACAATCGTCCACAAAACAACGGACAACAGTCAAGTGGATTTGGCCAAGGTAAATTTCGACCTACGACTCAATCTGGTTCGAGGTTCAAGGATAACCGTGATCGACGCAGTTTCCAGAGACCAAGTTACGGTCCATGCCCTGCATGTGGTGGACAGAATCATTCCACTCATTTTTGTTTCCGACGATGCCGGTTGTGCCAGCAGGTGCACGACTTCGGCAAGTGCGAGGCTTTCAACGAGCTGGACAAGATCCTCCAGACTAATGTGGACAAGAAGAACATTAGTCTCGGCTCCAGAAGCTTGTCTTCGGTGGGCATTTAAACTAGGTTGCCTGCCAACAGAGTTTGGGTTGGTCCGTACCGGGCAGCCACAGTCAGCCGACTTGGTGATTGACGCGAAATGTTCGTATGCGTTCACTGGGAAGTGGGAATGGCCTGAAGACAACAACGACAACGTAAACGAGAAAAATGCAGAGTTCAATGGAGAATGTGGCGTATTTCTCGACGGAGGCAAATTGCATGGGATTAATGAAGATAGTATTCCAAAAAAGGTGGTGGACGATGACTGGCTGGTGAGCATATGTGAAGCGGGTGAAGCTGCACCGATGCACGCCAAGACGATGAAGTTGCTCTCTGGGGAGCGTACGGGATGGTGGTCATCACAGAGGTTCGACCGACGAGTGATAAATGCAAGTTCTCGTGCGTGGTGCAGTAAACGATGTGAGAACTTCGATCCTCTTGGACACCGGCGCGAACGTGAGCATAATCACGACGAAGTTGGCGCGACGACAACGACTGGAACCTATCCAGGAGCATGGTCGACAACTCGAGGTACAAGGAATTCAAGAAGGAAATGTGTCAACGACAACTCGAGTGAAAGCCAAGGGTACTCTAGGCTGGAACACAGTCTATGAGTTCGAGATCTGGGTAGAAGTAGTGCTTGGTACCGACTTAATGATACCAGCCGGAATACACTTGGACTTGTTCAACGCGACGGCCAAGCTCCCGGGGAAGAAATGGTGCCGCTGGCGAAATCGCTAAGCGTTGACGAGACTCAGCTGAAGGGATGCATGTCACCGGCGGACCGACGAAGAGCCTGCAGATACCAGCAGGAGAGTGGACTGAGTTCCGGCTGCAGAAATGAAAACCATCGTTAGGAACTCGCGACGTTTGGGTGCGGTGCACCGCTGAGCTGATTCCGACGATTATATGGTTCAGGAAAGGGCAGCCAACTCTAGTACGGATGATGAATATCACTGACAGGGTGGTGTACTGTCCGGTACACCTTAATGTGATAGACTGGGTACCCCCAGGGCTTATGCCAAAGCAAGTTGGTTACGTGCCGATAGACTCTCGGAAGTACGAGCAGTGGCAGGTGTTGGTTTTTGCTGGATCACATGATGAAACGTGTTCAAGCTGGAATGTGAGCTGTACGAACGATGGCTGGCATCACAACCACCAGTAGTCGAGCGACAGCCCTACACATGGTCAACCAGCATATTACAGAAAGTCGACGAATACTCAAGCGATAGTGACGACTCACTGTCGCAGGACGAACAGTGGAGCATGAAGCCTGTGGCTCGGAGCGTCGATAGTGCGACTGATGGCTGGCCAGTGGGAGATGATCCGGTTAGCGCCGCAGTCGCATTGGGAGCTTTAACCCCTGCTCCAACTGAGTGTTTTGGCATTGATCGTGGTTGCAATACTCCACCGACCGGAACTCACAGCGATGAGAAATCGCTTGACGCGGTGGCCGCCGATCCGGAGCACACTTTCATGTGTGTTATGCACGTACTGTCCACAGAGGGCAACGACGATCCAGCTGACGATGACTACGCTGTACATGAAGCGAACTACATCTCGCAGGCGGACTATGCTCAAGAACTAGCATTCTTGCCTGACTTGACAATGCCCTCTCTCACAGAGCTCGATTGTACTGCTCCGAATGTAAAGAACTCGAGCTTCGTCGGCGATCAGCAACCACGACTCGATGATGCATTTAAAAAGCACGAAGCAATCATGATTTCAAGCGGCAATGCATTGCCACCTCCAGCGTATGGGGCGGTGTGTGACATTGATGTCCAAGGGCACGCACCGATTAAGCAACGAGCAAGGCGAATTCGGCTGAGGCACTTACAGAAGCTCTACGAGCTAGTCAAAGGGCTGCTGAAGGCCGATCTCATTACGTTCTCGGACAGTCTATGGGCGTCACCCATCATGATTGTGCCGAAAAAGAACGGTTAAGATATTCGGCTATGCATTGATTACAAGATGGTCAATGCAGTCAGCCCAATCATGAAATACACTATGCCGTTGGTCGACGACCTGTTGACCGAGTTGGAGCGTTACCTGTGGTTCTGTTCGTTGGATGCCGCAAGTGGATTTTGGGCGATCATGATGACAATGAGTGCGCGTAAGACTTTAGCGTTCGTTTGTACGCTGGTGCACTTTGAGTGGCTCCGAATGCCATTCTGACTGATAAATGCTCTCATGATCTACCAACAAATGATCGATAATTGTACATCCTAACGGTGGATGGGAGGGATATGCAGAACGAATGAAACTCGCTGAAGAAGCAGCTAAACCAACGATTACCCAACGATGACTCGGATTTTACCCTGACGACGACTCGGACCAAGTTTGAGGCTGATCGACAGGCGTCATCAGAGCTGGATCCGGTGTTACGAATGGTGAACGATCCATACGCAGACATGTTTGCGACTAATGAACCGGACGAATCGTCGCTAGTCCCAGTGTTCCAGCGTCGATCCTTCGTGGACGACATTTGTTTTGGTGGTACCACATTTGACGAGTGCTTGGACATAGTAGACAAGTTGCTGGCGCGGTTTGAAGAATGCAGGATCATTGTCAGCTTTACTAAAAGCATCTTTTGTCAGTCCATGGTTGACTTCCTCTCTCACGAGGTGTCGCCAGAAGGAATACGAGCTGACCCAAAGGTGACAGTCATTACAAAGTTGCCGTTCCCCAAGTCGAAGAAAGGAATGCAACAGTTCCTCGGCTCACTCAACTATTAAAGTCGCTTCATCCAAGACTTCGTAGTCTATGGAGCCGCGCTATATCAGGTTAAGGAAGACGACTTCTTCGAAGGGGGTGATTTAGTTGCATTCAAAGAGAGTTTTACTGCGCTCCAACAAAAAGTAGCTGAAGCTCCTATCCTACGGCATTTAGAAACGAAGAAAGAGGTGCTCGTCATGCTATACGCCAATGTGTGAGCTTTTAAGTGCAACCTTGATGCAGATGCACGACGACAAACTACATCCTGTTCGGTTTTGCGGACGAGTCCTCAAGGATGCCGAGATGAACTATCACTCGGCAGAGAAGGAAGTACTAGCTTTGTTACTGCTGCTCAAGGTTTGTTACATCCAGCTGGTGGGAAAGACACTGCATGTGTACACCCGATTCTCTATACTGGGATGGGTTCATAAATCTAAGTCGCTTTTCGGTCGAGCAGTGCAGTTTGCGGTGCTGTTGTCACCATGGCAATTGGTAGTGCAACGACTTTGGGAGAAGGACTGTGTATTTACTCAATTGCTCCAGTCAGCGAGCACTTACTTCGTGGACTTGGACGACTCGCTAGCACTTGTTGCACCACCTACTAAAGGTTCACCGAGTACTCGGTTAGACCCAAGTCTGCTCTACGCTCAGCTATCCCACAACTATGAAGGGTTTGTGGTCTCTTTTGATGGTTCCGCTAAGACGGAGAAGAATGGTGGCTACGGTAGCTGTTCATGGATAGTGTGGAAGCTTCCAGGGTGGCAGATAGTGATCGCTGCGAGTGCCTACCTCGAGCAAACCACGGTGAATATGGCTGAGTACAGTGGCATGAACCATGGGGTGATAGCTGCCCTGGAACATGGTGCTGAGAACTTAGTCATCGTTGGAGACTCGAGGTTGGCAATCCAGCAATCACTAGGGGTGATTGCATGCCGTAAGGATTCGCTAATGACACTCCTGAACCGCCACCGAGAAATCGTGGCGACACTCAAGTCAGTCCGATATCTGTGGTGCGTGAGTACAACGCAGCGGCTGACTCGCTCGCTGGTGAGGCATTGGAGTCGAAGGTGTCGAAAATGGTGCTCAATGACCACCGCAAGACCGGCCTCAAGGAGTTGAACTGAATCCAAGAAGTGATCTATGAGCCGTCTTCAGACGACATCAAGGTCGAAAACACGGGTTCCGGGACTTTTGTTCAAATTCTAGACGGAAAGACACATCGTATCCATGCTATGGACAGCGATATTCCGCTACAACGCAAGACCTGTGTTGATTTTGGGCACCAAGAAAGGGCCGAAGTCTCAGCTTCAACTCCAAGTCAGACCAAGACCAAGAAAAAACGAGTGCACTTCGAGGACGGAGTTCCCAAAGGAATGACTAATGCTGAGGCAACTGAGGCAGCCACCGAGAACAATGCAGGCACAACGACTAAGTGCTGAGGTCCGATACGAACCAACAGCCGACGACATTGACTCAGTTACAGTCCAAGAAGAGCGAATGCGTCGTATCGCCCAGGTCCAGGATGATAAGCTGAAGGGGTCGAACCTGAAGGCTATCCTGAGAGGCGGAACCACAGCGATGACTTACAAAGAGGCTCGAGAAGCAACCACAATGATCCAAGAGGTGCTACACAACTATCATGACTCCATCGAAGGAGGGCACCAAGGTGTCGTTCGCTCTTACCAAAGAGTGAAATACGACTACTACTGGATCGGTCTCTACGCAGATGTGGAGAAACATGTGAAATCATGTCTCGATTGCAGCTCGAGTAAGAGCTTGCCGCAGCTCAAAGGCTACTCACCTGGCAATGTGCTCGCAGAGCGACCATTCCAAGTGGTGTCAATGGACGATGTGATCCCTCTGCCGAGATCTCGTCGGGGGAACACTGCCCTGTTGTTATGGCAGTGCTCGTTTACTGGGTTTGTGATCGCTAATGCGATGTCGGATACCGATGCCCTGACTGTGGCCAAGGTGTTCGAGGAATGCATCTATAGACGATTTGGTGCTCCGTCACTTATTCATCACGACCGTGACCCACGCTTCATGAGCGAGGTCTTTCAGGCCTTTGCTGAATTAATACAAGCGAGGTCAAGGTCAACGCTGAGCTATCGCCCACAAGCGAATGAACAGTAAGAGCGGTCGGTCAAGACCGTGAAGCAGTCTGTCAAGGTCTACGTGGAAGATCCGTTGCAGCAAGACTGGGATGAGATCGCTGAGCGACTAGTCTGTGCGATCAACAACTCTCATGACATGACCAGGAATGAAACACCATTCTATTTGGCACATGGATGGGATGCCCATACGACGCTACGAACAATGACGACCTCTCTGAAGCGAGGTGTTGGTAAGCAAACTGGGGCACTAGTCTGGCGACGAGAGATTAACCGCCATCAGCAGGTTGTTCTCAAGATGGCAAAGGAATACCAAACAATGGAGAAGGCTCGACGCGCTAGAATTCACAACGAGAAGCTCAGTCGCAAAGAGCAAGCCGCAATATCAAAATATGTGAACGATGACTCGCCCGATGTTGACTCGGAACCGAGGTCTCTATTTCGACCTGAAAATCGAGTTTGGCTGTATATGGAGCGGGTGAAGCCAGGACTAGTTAAGAAGCTGGCTCACCGATGGCATGGTTCCTTCAGAGTGAAGCGGAAGGTTGAAGAGTTCGCGTACGAGTTCGTGTTACCAGATAAAAGCGGTTATCGGTTTTACCCGGTGGTGCACGTCTCTCGACGGAAGGCTGTGAATGAGTTTTGCGATCAGCCGAAGGCGCCACTAGCTCGAGGTGTTGCTGAGGAATCGACATTCAACTTCGACGAAGGGTTGTTGGACGCGTTGTGATTGGAGGAAAATTCTCAGCCACTCATTCCAACTAAATTGGTCTAGGGTTGTGCCAGAAATTGTGGAGTGTGACTATGGATATTTGTTGATGATATATTTTGGAAATTACGATGGATACATTTCCGGTATCCAAAAGAAGGGTACATGAAAGAAGATGGATTGGCGAAAAAGAAAGTGATATGAATACACCAAGGTACAAGTGGAGTGACGGTAATATTAGACGCCGATGAGCAGCGACCGGTGTTGAGAAGTGACTTTTGGATATCGGGTATCGCAATCAATGGATGCGTGGATCTGAGTCTGGGGTTCGAAACTCTGACTATAGTTCAGACTATATGTTAATGACCGACCAGTACGTCCGACCGGATATGTTATGCAAGACTGTTGGACGATTGCGATTGCCGACCCATACTGAGACCAAGTGTATTTTGCATGTGTTACGACTACAGGGAAGATTGACAGAGAGACTTATATTTTAACAGAGAATTCGTTTTGCCATCTAAAGCACAAGCACCTTCAGGCCGTCTTTGTTTGTGGGCGGTAGTCGTGTGTCAGCGAAGAAGCAAGGAGTCGACTTTCGGGCAGCGTACCTGAGTGACCCCAAGTGGAGTCTTGTGTGTGGGCGTATCGGCAGAGTGGAGGGTCGGCACGTCGTCTTCGAGTAAGTTATCAAGCCCATTTCGG
>NBNE01001836.1:0-10789 GCA_002215365.1 Phytophthora megakarya | reverse complement strand
CATATAATTCGAACTACAAATAGTTCTCATATAATTCGAACTACAAACTAGTAGCTGGAGGAACGCTCATGCCATCGCTCCCGAGGCTGGTTATTCTGTAATAGTTCGTAGTAGTCTATTACCTATCGGATCTTCCTGTCGAGGACACAAACTACAAAAACCAAACTGATCATCAAACAAGTAGAACGACAAGTACAGCACTATTCATCTGATGTGGCTGTGCTGTAATGTGAAATCATTATCATGCGCACGCAAAAAGTGGCTTATCCTGGAGAATTCAATTATTCCTACGTAGTGTAAGCATACATGTAGTAGGAACCACATTTGCCCTTTCAACATGAGAGGACATGAACACAAAAGCATTCTATTACTATTAGAAACTCATAAGACCTATCCGAATTGCACTTAGTCTTCGAAGCTGTAGTACTCCCACGGCTCAAACGGGTCTTCCCATTCCTCGAAATCGTTAGCCTTGTACTGCTTCATCTCTTCATCCGTAAGCAAACACGAGTCCAATGCTGTTCGAATGTTCGCAATCTCGTTATCTTCCTGGGAGAATCGGCCGATGAACACAAGTTCCTGACCACGATCACCGTGTTCACGAGCCATGAGGTCCTTGTAATTCGGCAGCTCCTTCATAGTACGAGTACGTTCTTCCTCCGGCAAAGCATGGATCCACATTCCACCGTTGGCAAGTGTGCAGTACAGACCTGCCTGTGACCATGTAGCGTAGTTGTGGGGTCGAGTGCCCAGCCAGAAAACTCCCTTACTACGGAGGAGGTTCTTGAATAGCCCGTTCTGTTTGCTTTCCAGTCGTTTGGCAATCTCTTGTTCACCAAGTGGTTCACCGTCCTCCTCCATTTCTTGGTCACCATCAGCATCCGCAGACTCTTCTTCCTCTGCAGTTTCTTCTTCATGACCGTGATCGTGACCTTCATGACCTTCTTCTTCATCATCATCCGAAGGGAATGGAGGCAACGTTGGAGACTCGACGATCACAAATTCATCTTGGATGATACCCGTAAGACGTGCAGGGTGGAATGGACGATCGGCCTTGTACAGGAACGACCCGATACCATACTCCACAGTCTCTGGTGTGTGGGGAACAGTGAGGGACTCAAGCCATCCAGTCTGTTGAGACGCACGCTCGAAAGAGAAGAGCTTGGTACCAAGAATCATCTTCGGATCCACTCGGCCCTTAACCGTACGCTCGATCTTGGCGTACGAATTCAGACGACGAAGAACTTTTTCGATCGCGTCGACATCCTTCGCAGGTACCAAGTCCGTCTTGTTGAGTAGAATAATATCCGCGAACTCGAGCTGGTCGATCAACAGATCGGTAATGGTACGAGTGTCGCCTTCAGGAAGTTGACTACGGTTCTCCTCAACGTCCGCAAGCATACGCGGGTCGTCGAACACGTGGAAAAAGGTGGCCGCATCAACGACCGTCACGCACGTGTCCAGCAGTGCAATATCACGGAGAAGTGGAAGTTTCTCACCGTCCCGCACCAACAACTCATCAAGTTGAACGGTACGGATTCCTTCCGTCACCGGAGGTGAATTGTCGGTGCTAGCATCGTCACCTGATGACGCACCGGAGTCGGTGCGAGAGCGCTTAGAACTACTAGGCGACAGTGCGGGATCGGCCTTCATGTCTTCCTCGGCACCTTCAGGGAGTTCGAACACGAACGTCTCGGCCACTTGCATGGGTTCACTGATACCGGAACTCTCGATCACAATGTAGTCGACTTCACCTTGCTGAGCAATACGCGCAATTTGCTCCAGCAAATCGACACGAAGGGTGCAACAAATGCAGCCGTTCTCAAGGCGAACAAGTTGCTCTTCACGTTGAAGGACACCGGCAGAAGCGACCAAGTTGGCGTCGATGTTGAGTTCACCCATGTCATTGACAATGACAGCCACACGCAGAGCATGGTCCTTGTTCTTGAGAATATGTTGCAACAAGGTCGTTTTGCCACTACCCAAGAACCCCGAAAGGAGAGTCACCGGGATACGAGCAGCATCGGTTTTCTTGTCGGTCTCGTTAACGAGAGGCCGCTTGTTGCTGGGAGAATCGACTGTAGCGCCAGCCATTGTGGATTTTGACTTGTGCTCGAGGTGGCGAATTCGAAAATGAGTTTTACCCGAAGGTTGTCAAAAATGACCCACAGGATAATCAAAGATAATCTACATGTACTTACTTCATTGGAGTATGTTGTATGGTGAAGCGAATGAAAGGATCAGTTCATTTTCCGACGGTGCCGACGGAGTTTCGCCGTCGGCGAAAAAGTCAACGTGTCCATGTTGAAGTGGTTCTGGTGGTCCGAGACTCTCCGCGTGTTTAGGATTATCCGACGGCGAAAATCCGAAGGCGAAATGACGAACTGAATGGATTCATTCGCCGTCGGGGATTTTATTTACATGATTTCTACCAATCAAATGTGCCCGCCGTCGGAGTTTACAAAAAGGGTTTTATTTTGACCAGTAAACAGATTTTATCCGAGTAACGACTTCCCCGCTCAAGAAGAAGCATACACGCGTATATGTGTAGTTTTTAGAGAACTTACGGCACCATATATCTTGCTTTGATATCGATTTGTATAGTGGAAGTGCTGACCGCGTTCATTGTGATATTTTATTCTGCTGGGAAAAATCGGTGGATATGATATGAGCAAAAATGACGATATGACGGATAAGATGATGCGCGTCATATCGAAATGGCTTGAAGAAAGTGGAATTCACGTGCGGTACTCTATAGATGATACCTTACTACTGAGGTGAGTTTGAATCAGCAGGATGTCGTAACACGTAGTGCCTCAGGTGCTTTAACCCGGATACAACGTATTAAATTATGGGCACTTCGCACCAGTTTACAAAAAGAGAAGAAGAAGCAAGTGTGTCTCCAAGCTTCCTCTGAATAATATTCCTATGATAACCAGCAGTTGTACATGATGAAGAGTAGTCCCGATCGAGAAGACCGGAATGATCTCGCTTGTAATCGAAGAGCAGTTCACCAGACATGCCAATTTTCAAGTGATTCACACGGTTCGTTCCGGAAGCAGTGATGAATCAGAACAACATGGATACAATGTGTTCATTGCAAACAATTCAACAACTCTAGCTCTAAATGAGAGATGCGGATCAATTGATACGACGACACCGCTGATGGTAGCTTGTGAATATGGTCAATTGAGTGTCGAAAAGGCTATTTTAGAGGAGGAAAATAACATTGACAAGTAAAACAGTGTTGGCGCCAGTGGACTGTAGCTTGAGGAAACGTTGATATTGTGAGGATTTTGCTACAGGCTGGAGCCTCGGATGTATTGGTGTTGTAAATATGCTTCTCGAGAGTGGAGCCATTATCTACTTTCGCCGTTCATCTGCCCCTACCTGCTCTTGGGATAGCTTGTTATGAGGGATTGCTGAATATTGTGGAAAAACTCATCGAGTATGGGCCATCACTTAACTTGACCATGACTATCGGTTGAACTGTTTTAATGAATGCATCATAGCAAAGCTTTGTGGATGTCGTCGCTCTGCTTTTGGATAATGGACCAATTCCAAATATTCAGCTAGCGAACAGGGCCACTACTCTGACGGTAGCGTGTTAATACAGCCATGTAGACGTTGTGGGATATTTCGCTTTGAAATGGTTATCAAATCGAATTGGCAAACCTTGCGGGCTGGACATCACTTATGGTTGCTTGGCAAAATCAAAGTGTGTTGAAATTACTTTTATCAAAAGGAGCAAGCATTTCAACCGTGGGGCCAAACAATGGAGACGCGGCCTTGTACATTGCGTGTGAGTATGGGTATGCACTCATTGTGGAGCTATCAGTTGCATATAAATCAATCATCAACATCGCGAGATGGACACATCCCGCTAATGGTTGCTTCTTGGAAAGGCCACACCAAGGTGGTGGAACCACTCCTTGAAAACGGATCTTTAGTTAACCAAAAGCACCACATGAATAGACAGCGTTGACAAGTGCGAGTGGTCGAGGACATCTTGATGTTGTAAAAATTCTCATCCGAAATGGGGCTTTATTGTTATGGCAGAGGATGCTGGGTGAATTGCACTTATGGACGCAGCTTGGAGTGAATCGGTGAACGTACTGAGGTTTCAACTAACGCTAGTAACGAGGTATACGTTGAGGCAAAGATATCTATGGGGAACAGCTTTTCTAACGACATGCAAGGATGGTCGATTAGGGTGTGCGTAAACTTTATTATGTTCTGGTGGAGCAATTGACACACAAGATCAATTTGGAAATACACCACTCATGTGGGCTTTTAGATAAATGCTGCTACATCGATGATTTTTAGCGATCAGTGCTGGATGGAATCCTCTCATGGTTGCTGCTCGAGGAGCGCATTTGATTATCGTAAAGATTGTTGTTCATAAGAATGTAAATGTTAACGCACATCTCCCACCGCACTTGCTATTGCTTGTGAAGTTGGCTATGTGAAAACACTGCTTGAAATGAAGCCTCAGTCGATCAGACCAATAGCGTTCAAGAAACACCATTTATGATTGCAACGTGAAAATTCTACACTGATACAGTCCCTTATTTCTTCAAAATGAAGCAAAATTGGAGGAGAAGGATGGTAACGGAGCCAAGCTTTGTTTATCGCATGTAAGTATGGATCGCTAGATTATGTTCTGTTGGAGAGTGATTCAAACATTCATCTGCCGATACCTATGGTAATACTCTACTCGCGTGAGCTTCTCGGAACGGACATATCGCTGTTATCTAGCTACTACTGGCACGTGGAACTCCTGTTGATTTTGTCTACGAAGCGGGATAGACTTCACTTATGGTTGCCTCGGAAAATAACCGAGCAGAGATCGTATCTGTACAACTACGGAATCGTGCAACGATTGATAAACAGTGGTTAAATGGCTGGACAGCTCTTGTTGTCGCGACTGCTAAAGGATATACAGATATTATGAATTTATGTGTTGTAAATGTCGCATCAGTCGATATTGATTCGAGATGGACACCACTTACGAATGCCGCAGAGCGAGGATTCGAAAGCAATTCTTTTGCTACTATAGAATTGAGCCAAAATTTGCCAAGCGCGCCCAAATGGAGCCCCAGCACTGTGGTATGCGTATATGGTCACTTTATCTGGGTCGTAATGCTAGTAAACACAGGTGCTATCATTGAGTTGATAGATGACGAAGGTTGTATACCGCTGCTAACAGCAGCACAGTTTGGATACGTGGATATTGTCCAATTCTTCATACACCGAGGCACAAAATATTGATGCCACGTGGAAGTACAGCATTACTGACCGCAGTGAGGTATAAAATACTAGCAGTCGTTTTGGACAACGGCGCAATATCAAGCTTTGTGGTGATTTTCAAATCCAGCCCCCGTTGATGGTAGCATACTTCAGTGGTTACACTAAGTTCATCAACTTTTGTACGAGCAGGTTCCTCCTGACAACATTGCGGGATCTACTTTGGTGGACGAAGTTGATATCATAGTAATTGTGAACTTTGAAGTTAACGTGAAATGCCGATATCATTTCGAATTCCATGTAAGGGGGGAAACTTAAACCGCGTCGAAGCTCTTCTTGATGGCTCCAGTAATATTCAATGGCCAAGTATAAGCTGTCGAGGCTCTACTTGGTTTGGGTACGAACGTTGACTTGTCAAACAAAGACGGTTGGACCCCGCTCATGTTTGCCCTTCAAAACAGTCATAACCATTTACAAAGATCCAATTGTTATTGAAAAATGAAGCACAACTCGATAAGAGGAGGATATATGGAGGCACTGCACTTCATGTTGCCTGTGCATGAGGCCAAGTTGATGTTGTGAACGAATTTTGTGACCGTTGAGCGAATATTGAGTTGACTGATCAAGTAGATGACACCCCGCTCATGGCTGCTACTGATAATGGTCGGTTTATGGGCAAGAATGTTATTGAACCATGGTAGCTATGTCGATAACTTGAATGGTTGGACAGCACTTCTGAAGGCTTCTGACGTGGGTCGCGGCGTATCGTTGAAAACTGGAGTAAACGACAATAAACTAGCCCCATACCACGCTTCAGTGCTTCGGATTGCAAATGAGGAGGGGCACGAGATCATTGGAAAAATTGTCATCAAAAATGAAGCGGAATTGACCAAACGGACGTAAACGGCGAGAGTGCGCTGATGATTGCCGCAAAACACGGGTATCCTGCTATAGTAACGTTGCTCTTAAACGCCGGTGCTTGGATTGGTTTGGTAAACTATGCAAACTGGATCGCATTAATCAACGCTTCCTGGAAAAGTTTTAACCAAGTGGTTGAGTTACTGTAGAAGAATGGTGCAGACGTTGATTAGAAGAGACCGAACGAAAGTACTGCGCTATTGATTGCTTGTCGGCACGGATAGGTTAAAGCCGTAAGAACCCTCATGAATTGTGGTGCTTCAATCTGCCTTGCAGGTGATTATTAGTCCGCTTATTTGTGCAGCCAGGAAAGGCAATGCTGTTGTTATGGAACAGCTAATAAATTGTGGAGCACAAGTGGACCAAACAAATAGTTCTGGTTGGATTGCTCTTATGAGTACGACACTAAAGGGGCGTGTTCATGTGGTGCTGCTGGTATTGCAGATGTGGGCAAGTAACAATTCCCGGAGGATTCTTGTTAAGCATGGCGCTTTGGTTAACTTGGCAGGTAACCGTGCCTGTACGCAACTCCAAGCTGCTATTACAAAACTCACAACGAGGTAGTACAATATTTGGCTCGGTTTAAAAGTGTCGGATATGAAAAGAAATGAATATGGACGCAATAAGTTTTACAGTATTAACGATTGCAGTGGGCGCGTTACTATCGATGTGGTTACAACTACCACAACAAATTTCACAAATTATTGATTTCAATTTCCTGTTCAGTCATGTTGCATATACTTCGAAGTACTGAACAATCAACCAATTATTTACTGGAGACCGCCTACCATTTTCGTTCGAATTTAATTATTACAAATGTGACAATGATTTCACGTTCGTACTCGTCACTTGTGGGGCTTGACCTCGTCGTTTTCATTTTAGACGCATTTCGAAATCCTTCAACTATATGGACTGTTCCAGAGTCTGGAGATTCAGATTGTGCCCCTTTTGGACCGAATCGCAACACGAATTGAATCATCTGAAGAGAATGTAAAGAAAACCAGACAAACTACAACATTAACTTCACGTACCGTATGAATTTTGGACGTGTAAATGTGATCAAGTGGTTGGACGATTCCCCAACGATCTAGTAGGTCATTGCTGTTGCTAAAGCAGTCAAAATGATCATTTGCCAGTATTGCAATGGTTGATAACTATCACACGTGCGCTAGAGCGGTGGCAAAATGCGTGTTGCCGTGGCGATCAGCAATTTTGGAGGCGGCCAATTATGTACAAATGTACTACCCCTGCTACTATTGGTATATTCCGTATCGATGAATCTGTGATATATGGAGATAACGATATGATTCAAGGATATATAGTGAACTGATTGGTCTTTTGACGGACAAAGGGGTGATACGAGCTGTGGATCATGGATTCTTAACAGTGGTGAAATGGACGCGCTGCAATTTTGCTGATGATGGTCATATTATGGTTATCAATAAAATGTAGGGGAAATGAGAATTTAGATAAGGTAAAGTAATTGGATATGTATCAAGCGTGCTGTTCGAAGCAAGCGATGAACCGTATGACAGATAATGGAAATCTAGAAATTGTGATATTTCTTCATGAAAATCAATCTGAAGGCTACACGACCAATGTGATGGACCTGGAAGCGGGGAATGTACAGCTGCACATGCTGAAATGGCGATATAAGGATCGTCTGGAATGATGAACGCAAGATGCGATGAGTTCGGCAGCGAAGAAAGAATTCGACATGAATCATTTCAATGAATATTGCTCAGATTTAATTGAACGTCACTGCACATTAAATATTGGGGAGAAAAACATCGTTCTCGGTAGTATATTTGAGTAGCTGCCTCGAGTTTATCGTGTTCACCAGACAGTTGAAGTCACAAGGAGTTGAATGATTTCTCAAAACTGCTAATGATCTTGTATCTCGAGTCAGACGCTGCGTCCAAGGCGTTATGGTTAGATAACAATATATTTCTAACCGTGTCCGGCGTGTATCGTTGTCTGTTTTTCCAGTACTGGAACTGAAATGTTTGCATTGATGTGGCGAGCGGTCTCACGTCTTCGATATCTTTCAGTGACTGGAAAAGTAGTGCGAGCTTCGCTTCAGATGCCCCGGACTTGTTCAAAATGGAGAACATTTGATAATCTCGAAACGAAGACAATCCCTTTCTAGTTCTGTAATCTTGTACAAAGCGAAACCACCAGATAATGTTCTTCTTCTCTCCAATGCGATCTTTAGCCTTCCCAAGACGAAGTACTCTAAACACATTCCATGGATCAGCTCCCGTGGCTGTCCAGTACTTGCTGACCAACCAATTGTTAAAATTTTCAAACTTCCCGGTTTTCGCGTCTAGATCGACAAGCTTCACCACGCCTTGAGCACCTGCCCTTTCTCCATCCTCCTCGTCTCCGGTGTTGTTCGTCGGTTCAATCTTGAGGAATCGTTGCATGGTAGTCACACTGGATAGTGGCGATTTTGGGTTACTACCTTTCAATGCACCGTGGTTCAGAGCAGAAGTATTGAGGAAAATAGTAGCAACTAACAGTACAATAAGGAGTTTAGTCGTAGTCATTCCGACTTGGTTATGGAAATCAGTGTTGTGCCTCGGACTCCAAAGTTGAAATGATGGTGGTGAAGCAAGGTGTATCAAGATCACATTGCAGATGACGAATTGTAAGCCATCCATAAATCATACGATGTGAACTCATAATCTTGTTGTACATGTACTGTACATGTAGTGCAAGATTACTCCACTTTCCCTTACTCCACCTACCGAACTACCTTTGTTATGGCATACACTGGATAAGTCTATGGATGAATATCGTTAAATCTCCGACAATACTTAATCTCAGTATAGAAGATATTGGCCAATCGGTGCGATGAATTGTGATTTCAGCGAATCCTGTTGAACTATGGAACCAATTTTGACCAATACATACCGCGTCGGAGACATCACCAGTGTTATTGATATTCTCATACATGTACAAACACCAAGTCATTACATATTTTCAGAATAACATGAAATCTCCGACCTCTGTGAGATGCAGCAATCTTGCACTGATTATAATAAGACGAAGTGTGCTCATGACTCCTGGAAGGATTTACCAAAGGGAGTACATGTAAGTTGTCATAAAGTTCACTATGTCAGTGGTCGGAAAAAATCTATTGCACTATCCGCCGTACAAAATATTTTCTTGCAATGCACAACTGCCTTCAAGGCATGTGCCCTTTGTTTGTTGTTGGGACGTGGTATCGATCGATGTGGTGTCCGTATCAGAAGTGCCCCACGTACCGGTCGAGGCGGTGTCCATACCCGAAGTTCCCCCACGTGTCCGTCGTGTCGGAGTCTCCATTAGCACACGGCGTCTCAGCGGAGTCCGTACTCGTATTAGTTCCCCACGTATCTGTGCCGGTGCTAGTTCTCCACGTGTCGGTGCCACTTGTAGTGTCCATTCCAGTGTTGGCTCCCCACGTGTTCGTGTTCGTCGTGTCCGTTCCAGTGCTAGTTCCCCCGTTGCCGTTTGTGGTCCCAGTGCTGGTTGTGTCTATACCCTGCGTGATCGCGTCGGTACCCTGTGTCGTCGACGTAGTTGAACCTGTCGAGGTTGTCGAAGTGGACGGCGACGATGCCGTGGTCGTGTCTGTCGAGGTGGTGGATGAGGTCGACGGAGAGCTCCGCTGGGTAGCCGAGTCAGTCGTGGTGCTCGTAGTCGAAGCGGTGTTGCCGGTGTACGAGTCTCCCGACGTCGTAGTAGTGGTGGCGCCAGTACCGGTGCCAGCCACCTTCAAGTTACGCAGAGCACTGTCCACTTGCTGTCGTGGCCCGCAGCCACCTCACGTGACTTGTCCTCCGTGACAGCAGCCATGAACTTGTTTGAGCTCCGGGTAGGGATCTGAGCCGCCATACCGCCCATGGCACGAGCGCCACGACGGTGGCACGTGTGCACGAGCAGCTTCACGTAGGCAATCATGAAGAGCGTGGTTGCGAAACTTCTTGATGTACGAGAAGATGTAGTCCCAGCGCCGCAGTTGAGACCCGACGAGTGGTTGTGCAACTTGTACAGGATCTCGTCCATCTAGAAGACGGTCACGATGGTCTCCACGAGCACGGTGGCGCGGATGGATCCTTGCGGGATGATCAGGTAGCCCTGGGCAGCCACGAACACGTCATTTCACAACTTGGCCTCCAAGTGGGGCTCCAGCTTGGGCAAGTAAAGGACGACCCAGAGCCGCGCGCCAGCAGCTCGTGTGCTTTGTGGACGAAGTAGAGGTCGAAGTAGAAGCAGACATGATCTACTTTCCCCCTTATGTGCTGTACACTTTTACACCAATCTTGCTTAGTTATCTATCTGGGCTTCATCCGTGTTTACGATACTCTTTATCAGTCTATTTTACAGACATATTTATGGTGTTCTTCGTGTGTCATGGCCATCATCCCTCAAATGCAACGGATCACACCACTGTTCGCTGTCGCAGGTTGCGACTCGCAAGTTTCAGTCGTTTCCAGTGGTTTCAGGTGTACTAGTTCCATGGCTTCATATTGGAACCAGCCAGCGACTAGTAACGTTTCTTCCTATCTGCAGAGTCCCGGCACTTTTATTTTTTTTTTGGGTTTTGTTAGGTATATTGTGTTACTGCTCCAAATGA
>NBNE01001835.1:0-10794 GCA_002215365.1 Phytophthora megakarya | reverse complement strand
TGATCACTAGCAAACCTCCTGAATCGCAGTCGTTAATATGAAATGCGTGTACTACGCGAATACCCTGCAACTGGAATATGGAATAGTCAGGATCAACCCAAGCCGCACGATCGGTCTTGGTTCCCTGCTAACTGAAACTTGAAACTTGTTGAGAGTCCACACAACGTACTTGTGTGTCGATGGGGCCTTAGTGGTCCTCCGCTCCGGCTCCTCAGCGCGTTCAGTAAGACAGTTTATCATCACTTAACTTTTCCACGGCAAATTGAACTCTGTTTAAATCTTAACGTCTTACGATTTTCAGTCTTCTTACGGTCTTCTTCTTAGTTCCCTTCGGACACGCATCAATGATGACGGTGCTAGTACATCTTGACTTCTTGACTTTGGTATTGGGAGGGTAGACACATCACATGCTGATGGTTTCCGCAGATCTTGCGTGTCAGTTGATAGCACCACGTCGTGTCAATCTGTGGTATGTGGATCCTGATCGTGAGTATCCACATCCAGGGCGGCTTCATCCTGGATGGCCTGCACACCTGGAACCTTGTAAATATTCCACACACCAAAGCGGCTTCATTTTGGTGGGTCATCGTAACTGGAGTCTCGTAAACACTCCACACTCGAGGCCCAACCGCGTCTTCACTTGGTCGTCCAGGGCGGACTCTTGTCAATCCGAAATGTCCTTCATCATTGTGGTTAATCCTGGTGGTCATTCGTCACACATCACTCGGCGACACATCTGGGACGCTCGTTGATACATTCGTAGTCGAAATTGGTTGTGTAACACTAGGGCGGCTCAAGTCAGGACAGGTGGCGGCCCGAGATACGTTCTGCAGGGCGCTACCTTTCTGATGTACCTATCGTCAGGGTATCGGTGACTCGGACTGAGTGGTTCACTTTATCCTGGATGTCTCCCACATCCTGGTTGGTAATTCATCCTGGGTGACCTTTCATCCTGGATGAACATTCATCCTGGATGACCACTTCCGAATCGATGGTCCCTGCCTAGAACACACACCTGCTAGCTGCATTTCCATCTTTCTCCATGTCTCACGCAAGTGCCAGCTCTGAACGCATCGCTCTCGACCAATCTGCGCTCTACGTCACTCCCTCATTCGTCAATGTCTCAAAACTGCGATCCATATCGCCACAGATAGGTGAATAAGCGAAATTTGGTCTGATCACTCAGAAGAGCTATACGGGGATAGAGATGTATATTTTACAGGAGATAGCGCTCAATTAGATCCTGTGGTACCAAGCTCACTAGCTACACCGCTGCAAAAGATCACAAACGACGTGCAACACCGTGGAAAGGAGATTTGGAATGGTATTGGGAATGTTTGTATGCTTACAAGTCCGCATAGAGGTAAACTCGACCCTAAATGCTTTAGTGCGCTTCGGCGATTGCGTGATAAAAACACCCACACAATCTGACATCGATCTGTTTTATACACTGTATTCAGGAGCCTTGATGGGTCCAACAAGCAAAAAAATATTGCATACATAAATGTGGATGTTGATTCTGTCATCGAGAAAAAAGTATTGTTGCTGCTCGTTCATCTATTGTAAATATCACTTCACAACACTTTGTTCAACAAAAACGACTTACCGTTAAGCGGACCATTCCACCAAAATTCATACAGGACGCCCAAACGCCCAATATTGAACATGACTGTATAGTATCAACTAAACTGAAATTGTGCATTTAAGCTCCTGTTACACTGGAATTTAGCATGGTTCAACAGGCCGGCCTCTGTAATGGGACAAATGCTAAAGTTTATGGTTTCATTTTTTCTCTGGTAGTGACCTGCGTCTCGTGCTTGTATAAATAACAGATCCATACATTGGACCTTCATGCCTAGACGGTGTATCAAACATGTTCCTATTGTCCCTAAAGACATTTTGTGGGGATAATCATCCAGCGACCTACGTGGGGTCAGACGTGGAATCCCTCTAAGTTAGCATACGCCATGACAGTTCATAAAGTACAAGGTCTAATATGCGACTATATCGTATCCCATTGCATTGCAATTCCAACTGATACATTTGCGTACGTAGCTCTTTCACGAATTAAGCATCGAAAATGTATATTTGTTACACATCCGTTGAATCTCGTAACGTTGACTACAATAATTCGCCAGTTAGCGCTATTTCAGGCAGAAATCAACGTGTTTCTATAGCGGTTGCTCAAACCCATAATGCTGCTTCGTCGACTGTGATCAAAATGAACGCGATGGCACTAGCACACAGTACGTACCATATACATCGATAAACTCTTTCAGTACGTGTTAATGCATCATTCCATTTGCTTTTTGACCTACATGGTAGACTTCTGATTCTAACATATTTTAAGTAGCCTTCTCACAAAGGACAGGTTTACTGGAATGGCAAATAATCATTAGGAGCCATGCAATGATCAGCCATACTTTGACTAAGTTACGGGTAAGAGCGATGTCCAAATAAAAAAGTAATGACTTTTTGACACCAACTTATTTCATAAAAAGAACATCCTTTAAAAGTCGGCGGGAGATTTCCCTGCTTATAAGTCAGTAAATAGGAGACAGCTTATTTTCAGAAGTCCTGGATTTGAAGAGGTTGAAGGTGATGGAAGCCACTTTGAACGACGCCACCGCCGCGATACCTGATCGTCCAGTAGAGCCTCCAGACACTGAAGAGACTACCATGGATGTCGACGAAGGCTATCTGAACGTGCAACGCCCCCTTGTTGTGGAAGAAGCTGCGCCGCAAGGTGAGATTTGACCCGTTGTGAGACTGCTGATACTGCTGACGTCAAGATGGGAGTTTCTGGCAACGTGAATGCATGAGATGCCAAAAAAGACATCGAAGACGATCTCATCGTAGCCCTCCTCCTGTTGTTCATCATGCTTGGTGCAACGTTTGGCACACTAGACTGGAGATCGCTTCGTGCTCCTCCTAGTGAAAGAATTGCAGTCAGATCGGACTTCTACGCAAAGTTAAAGGCGCAAAGATCGGCTAAGGCCTATCGCAAGACTCGTCGCTGTAAGCCAGACTCGTTTGATGCCCTTTGTCTGTTCTTGGAGCCATTGTACTACCGGAAGTACGGACTACCAGGGAAAAACTTGCAGTACACTTTTGACTGGGGACTTGTGGTCTTGTTAACCTACTACGGAAATGGATGCGGACAAGATGGTGATGGCATTGGAGGTGCTGCATCACAGCTTGGGATGTCTCGACCTGTGACAAGCCGCTACACAAAGCGACTCGAAAACCTATTATACGGAATGATGGACGACTTGATTTACTTTCCGTCTCCTTCCGAAGACGATGAATGGGAGTTATTGGTGGAGGGTTTTGCTGTAAGAGGTGCTGATTTGCCTGTATCCACCGGTTACCCATCCTCAAACACATCCAATGTTACTTCTATGATCTTCAGACTTCGGGATCCGGGTGAATCCATATAGAGCATTGTCGATCATACGTTGTTAGATCTGGGGAGCATTATTCAAGCCGAAGGGCATTCGATTCCATTCAAATAGGCCACAGGAGGTGATAAAAGCCGAGCTCCAACGAGCACGATCCGTCATTTTCACTACCCAAAATCCACTTGCCATATTCAAAAAACAATACCAGAGTGTCGACTCCAGATCTTCAAGTAAGTCGTTGATCAAGGGCATCGAATAGATCATCAGGTGAGTTAGACTGTTAACCAACCGGTAATCGATGCACAGCCTGATATCCACTCCGTTCTTCTTAATGAGCGCCACGATCGGGGAAGCCCACGGTGATCTAGAGTAATTAACCATCTTGGCAGATAAAAAACCCTTGATCAAGTCTGCCAGCTTATCCCTGAACTGGATCCGCAACTTATGACACTTCAGGGCGATAGGCCTCGCTCCTCCGACATCGATGTCGCATGCAACACCCCGGGCGGGCGGCAGCAGGGCATTATCTTTGCCGATCAAGTGGTGCCTGAACTTGCAGATCCTTTGGTGCATTCGATCAATTTCTTCTGGGGTCTGATTACCAGATTCACATAGCTGAATGTCCTCAATCTTCACATCTTCCGTCGTCACGGGCACTTCAGGCAGTCCCGCCATCTGACCATCGACATCTTCCGCGTACGGATCACTTCTTTCATGGTAGTATCCACATCCATCATAATCTTGATCTGAGTCCCGGGTGAGGTCCAGATCCGACGCGCCTGGTTGATCTTCAACAATAGGTGGTGGATCCATGTCCGGTGTTTTGGCGACATAGACGTGACACATTTGTCGTTCAACGGATCACTGGCCACATGTCCCTACACAGATTGTACACTCATCGTTGATGACGGATCTGATCCACCGTATTTCGAAGGTGATGTTCTTTGATCTTGACATCTCGAATGTAGTTGATTCTGGTTGGTGACCCCAATTTCATCTCGACCTTCTTCTTCTCACGTCTCCACTGCACTTGTAGTTTCTTCCGACGATGGATCAATCGTCCAGACGTCTGGCGTTATTTGATCGAGATCTTCCAGCACCTCCTTGACCGTTACGGTATGCGATATATAGTATCCATCTGCAATAGACGACAGATCCGACTCCTCACTTGCGACAGACGCTAGATCCAACGGTCGAATGTCCGACGCCGACTTATCCGACGGCGAGTTGTCCGAAGGTAAGCAGTCGGGAATATCTTGATCCTGACTCGCCTCGACCTTCCGACACTTGATCGATGTCGTCTTCGGCCTCTGGAGTATTGTGCGCGGAGTTTGATACTCGGCTCGCTCTACCGCGGGCTCCAGTGGGGCTTCAATCCCCATATCTTCGGATCGAGCGTCTGTCGTGCCTACTAACGCTAGATTCTGCCACTCTATGTAACGACGAGACCCGATCGAGATGAAACCTGGTAGTCGCGGCACATGATCCCCGGTCAGCCAGATCCCGATCCGCTGATCTTGATGCAGGATCAACACCTCGTTCCCGACGATGGTGAGCGAGGTGTACTTCGTCCTCCCTGGCCCATCGGATATTGTGGGCACCCATCGATCCCCGCGTGTGACCCACAGTTTGTCGTGGGTCGACTACCTCAGACGTAATGGCAGCTCCACCGACTATCTTGCTCGGATCCGAAGATATTGGTCGACATTCACGATCTTCGCCTTGTCACTATAGAGCTGGCGGCTTCCGCTAAGCCGGATCCGGACTTCATCGGCAAAGCTGATGGTTCCATGAGCTAGATCCAGGCGGATCCTGGCTGGGACCATGAAGTCCATACTAAGTATAGCTTGTTGGCCAGTCAGATCACCAACCCAGATCGAAGAAATATAGCAAGAGTCACCTTGATCTTCTGTCCGGTACACATTATCGCCAATTCCCACGCAGTCTTGGATCTGACTCGAGTCGATGTAGCACCCAACCTTACGAGCAAAGGTGGTGCCCACGATGGACACCTCGGCGCCGGTATCTAAGAGTAAGATCGATTTCTCATTGTGGATCTTGCCTGTGATCTTCGCTTGACGAAACCATTTTCCTGGAGAGTGGTGTTTCCAGTAACCACGAAACTCTCCCGGTAGTAGACCCTTGGTTGTTGGCCGTCGGTACTCCGAGATCTTGCTAGTCCTCTTGATCTCCGAAGTAACCTCGTGATCTGTGGGTTTAAACCATAGATCTGGGTCTTGCTGTCTTCAATATCCTCGTGACTCTCCCGGTTGGAGATCCACACTCATGTTGACTTCCGATCTGGCATACTTGTTGACTTGGCGAAGACTCGAAATTGCGAAGGAATGTTTCCCATGCAGATCACATGTATTACCGTGTAGATCTGGTCGTTTACTAACCTGATCTACCGATGTCTTGTTCACAAATGCATAAATGCGTATCTAGAACGCTCGGCTCGTATCGGGTTCCACCCCGACGAGCGTCCTAGTTTAACATCTTCTCAGCAGCTTCGGGTAACATACCCATGTGCTTCGTGGGGTTGCACCACTGGCGGATCTGGTTGTAGAACTCTTCCATCGGACATTTTTCCATGCCATGCAATTCTCCACATCCGCGACACACGAAGAGGCAGTGATCCGAGGGGTGTCCTCTCTTGCCACACTTCGTGCATGTAACACGCCTCCAGCAACCAAGATCCGAGTGCTTCCTGGATCCACAGTGCGAGCATCGGTCGCGGTTAAAACCATTATCGTGGATCTTCGAGTTGTGATGCTGATGGCCATGATCACGGTCCGGAAGTCGTGGATCCAGGTTCGTCGACTCCTTTTTCACCTTCCGGGTGACGTCTTCATTTGCTGCAAGGAAAATCCTGCGATGACTGTCGATATCAGAGTCGGTCGGATCCACCCGATCCGTCGGATTCGCAGTCGGATCCAGAGTCGTTAGTTTGGATCTGGATCGCCCGCACGTGCTTCGCTGGAGCGGAGGGGACCGTATTGGTTGGCTTTTGTCGGTGTTTACTGGATCCAAATGCAGCCTTCTTCTGACGAATCTTGGCGCGATCTCGGGCGCGAAGGACTTCTTTGAGATCATCCGCGTCGGTCAGCCGCAGCAGGGTTAACCGTTCTGCTAGATCTTGATCCTCAAGCGTCTCGATGTAATGGTCCACATGTTCACGTCGATCTTTCGCGCTGCCATCCTTGATTTTAAGTCACGTACGGAGCCCCGCCACGTTGAGACGATACAAGTAGTTCAGTGGTGATTCGTCAGATCTACGTCGCACATGGTAGTATTATCTTGCTACCGATACTCCAAGCCCACAGTACTGGATCTGAAAACCGCAAAGCAGCTCGCTTTCATTTGTTGCGAGTGGATCTACTCAGCTGGTGATACTAGTACCTGGCGGATCCTGCGAGAAGGTCTGCAAAGGCCAAGCACTTTTCGTCATCCGATGCTTGATCTCGCATAAACGCAGATTTCACTATGTTGATCCACGCCCGCGCTCGATCTTCGTCTTGATCCTTGCCAGAACTATTTGAGATCGGAGATCGATGAGATCCGAACACGCTGTATCATGGTGGAACTTGCCGATCCAGCAGCCGCGGTGGCCACTGTGGCTTGTGCAGACGTTGGAAAGTCTACATCGTCGGGATCGTACTCCCAGTGAGATCCACGGTCGGAGGATCGAATGGATTCCATCTCGACATCTTGTGCTCCTTGGTGCTGTGGCTGCGTAGTAGCTGGATCTTTGTTCGCCTCGCGTTCTTCGGCTAAGTATCGGTCCATTGCAGCATTGAAGAACTTCTTCAAGGTACCGACTGATCGATTTGAACTCTCAGTGGCTGTAGCTTGATCCGTTGGTGCGGTTCTATTATCACGGCGACTGCTTCTAGCTGGACTGGAGCGGCAGATCTTGAATCTCGCCTCCAGCATTGATTCCCCAGAGGGTTCTAGGGACATCTGTCGCGGTGGTTCCGAGGAGGTGTCAGATCCGTCTTCCGCGGCTGACGCATAATGTGATGACACTGTCAAGTTGTCGACAGCGTCGGTCGTGGTCGATGGCAGTGGATCTGGGCTCTGGGGCACCTCGCCGACTAGGAACTTCAATTTCTGAATCAGATCGGGACTGGTGGCTTGGATAACGTTGAGATCCAAGTCAAACAGTGCGTCTGTGTCGAAGGACCCAGGGGCCATACCGGCCTCTTTCAACAGGCCGATCACCTCCATCGCTGCATCAAATCTGTTGGCCAGTGTGACGGGGGCAGTTACAGGGTCCTTTGGATCCGCGATCCGCTTGAGCTTCAGGATCCGCATCACTGGATCCTGGACCACGAAGTCACGCAGCTCCTTGCGGTGATACACGGACTTCAAATCTTCTTCAGACCAGCCAGATTCGAGGTGATCTTCGTCTTCCTCGTCATCTGGCGCTTTCATTTTCTTACGCACAGTCTTGGATCTTGGCTTCCCAACCTCGGATCCAGAGATTGCGTGTCCTTGGGTAGATATAGTGTTGGTTTATCCGGATCAATGAATGAATACGGTTCAGTCTTCACCTTTGTTTGTTTTGTTAGCGGATCTGACGCGGGTCAGGATCCGCAGGAGCCTCCATGTCGGAGACTTGTGGAGGATGAGGTTTCTCTTCCAAATCTGGATCGGGATCCAGATCGGCCTCACTTCCGTCGACAGAAGAGTTCCTCTCCTGGCACTCTGCCGATCCGCAGATCTAGCGTTCAGCGATGTCGTCGTCGATCTGGCATCCGACGACATCTTGTTCCCTTGTTCAGTCTTCACTTGAACTTTATCTTGAGACTCACGGTGAAATCCCGAGTCACCAGAAGATCCGGGCACGCGCTGGAGCGGAATCAGCAAAATCGGCGAAGATGCTGGATCCGGCTTGCCACCGTGTCCAGATATTGACTATAGGAGGGGGTACTGCTGTTGATCCGTGATCAGCTGAACTTCCTCACCTTGGGTACCCGTCGGTAGGGCTGGATCTTGCTCCTCCGGTAACTGCAGGAGAGGTCCAAGTGTTGAAGATCTAGAATATCTTGGCGAGACGCATGGATGTAGTGAACATCGCGGAACGTCTTTCGCTCTGTTGCCAGGCAAGTTGATCCAGGGACCACGTGAGAAGTCGAACGTGGATCACCGGTGGTGGATCTTGGATCCGGCCGTGTGGGTTGCCTTGGTGTGTTGGTTTGGGTTGACCTTGCGATCCCTTTGAGTTGCTTGCAGTCTCCTATGACTGGATCTTGGGGAAGTTGAGAGATCGATGGATCACACGGCCAAGCACTAAATGCCGTGGATCCGGAGCTTGCACGTATAGAGTAAGTATTAGGTAGTTGTATCTGGCCAATATATTATCCAGTTTTCCGAAATACACTAAATACAATATTCCTAATACGAGATCACCTTGTAGGGTCGATGTATGCTCTGATCCGAGGCGTCCGCAATGCACTAAGTGTGGATCAAATAAAGGAATCAGCCACTTGTGCCCAATGTTGCAAATTCGATTCTCCGTTATTCCTAAGCCTTTGATCCTGATTTGTCATACCCTCTACTACCTGAATCCATGTACCTTCCTTCCCAACAGCCGCTTATCTTCGGATCTTGGCGTACACTGCAGATTACATACCTCGTTTACTTGATCCAAATTGGTCCCAAGTAATCATGTCTGGATCAGGTACAATCGTACCCAAATCAGGTGCCTATAATTAGGTCCATCCAGATTGGTCCAATTATCCCCGAATCAGTTGATCTGAGTCCATCCTACCTCTCAGATCTGGGTCCTTAGTAATTACCGTAGATCCGGGGTTGCTTGTCATTCCACACGATCCGGTCACTTCCTGTCTGCAAATTTCCAGAAATAACTTCAACCAGAGAATTCGACCATCAGGTCGACGTGTGGAGGGATACCAGTAGGAGTAATGTAGTCGTCCGCTTTGAAATTTCGACAGTCGATATGCCGGCGTAACCACTTTCAAATTGCGCCTCATTTCTACTATTGAAAAGCGGAGTAGCAGATAGCAATTGTGTCGGTGGCAAAGTTGTGTGTAAAAAAACTTTGTGATAGAGTAGCGATCCAAGACCAAATTGACAAATCCATCGCAAATTTGGCGGCGCACCAGGAAACACAGAATCGACTGCACTTTTGATGCGTTGTTGCAGCTCCAATTTTTCATAATCTTAATCACTTTGAGTAGTGAAAAACGGGGGTAGTATGACAAAATTGGGCGAATCAAAAGGAATATCAGCTACGTAGCGGCCTACAACCATGTCACCAGCGACCTCAAAGCAGACGTACTAGTCTTGCATTCCTCGAAGAGTCCATCCGGCTCGAAGATAGGTAGATGCTGCCGACGGACCTGACGTCGAACAGCTACGAAAGTAAGTTGCTGATCCTTTTCGTGCCGAATGCGTACCGAACGCTTCCGCTGTCGTCTAGAACACTTTGATCGGCACCTCTATTAAGCACACCTTTCAGTACTTTCAGGAATCGCATGTACTGATTTCCTCCGGGGAGGCTTTACCGTCCTGTGAAACCCCCAGTACAGCAAAAAAATCCCAAACCAAGCATTGGGCATACTTCTGCCATAATCGGGGTTTGCGTACAAATGCCTGGGGTCTCGAGGGCGGCTTCCGTCCTGATCGTTTTTCATGTGCGCAAACGTTACGGTCATAGCATTTTCACGCCACGAAAGATGTCCACGGCGGATAGACTCGGTGGGTTTTGCACGACACATCAAATTCCAACTAGTGAGAAGAAATGCATGCCCAAAGACATATTGCTTCCTGTCTGACTGCAACATTGCATTTGCCACTGCTCTGTACGTCGAAAAGCTAAAAGGCTCCTTCCTCTCACAAAGACTGTCGTTGCTGTTTTGTGCGCCTCTGGCCACAGGATGGTGGAGGCCCTTAAAGAAGCGCCGCATTTGCGAATGAAAGTCGCGAGGTCGGGAAGCTTCTGTCGTGGTCTACAAATATACAATTGCTGAGCGCACATTTCCGGACGTGGATTTACCGGTCACCCTACGTTGCTCCATAGAAATCAAGTATCTCATGCAATCTTGTGTTGTTAAAACATCCAAAGTTAACAGACTTCGTAATGGAGCTGTAGAAAACCACAGCGTGATTGTGTTAGCATTTATGACTTCAAGCTCACGAAATACACTGGTAAACAGGGCCTGTCGACCATTTACACCCGTGTTAATGTACAGCCACTCCACAAACCGAGCCAACGCTCGCAAATAAATGTACTTGGTCTTCTCCGCCGTAGTATTTTCCAGAACTTCCCCCACGCGCGCATCGATATCCTCCATCGGAACAAGTGACCTTTCAAGAACACGTAGATATTTCGACCAATAAAAACGTGTCGTTCAAAATGCACGACGAA
>NBNE01001834.1:0-10807 GCA_002215365.1 Phytophthora megakarya | reverse complement strand
ATGCTCTCAGAAGAGTACTCCGGATTAGTCCTGAGTTTCGATGGTGCGGCCAATACTTCCACGAGGAAGGGCAGCTGTGGATGGATTCTGTGGCAGCTACCTGAATGGAAGGTTTTGGGTGCTCGAGGATACATCCTGGACGGAGTCACCGTCAACGACGCGGAATACATGGATTGTTTAAGAGGCTTGAATGGCTTTGGAAAGAGGAATTCAGGACATAGTCGTTGTGGATGACTCAAGAATTGGGATTCAGCAAGTTCAAGGCTTAATTAATTGTAACCAGTCTAATATACGAAGGAGCCTAGCTGAATGTGAAACTCTGAAGAAGCGTTTCCAGACAATCCGATTGGTACACATGAAACGCGAGTTCAACCAGGCTGCTGACTACCTGACCTCGAAGACTCTTGCCCAATGTGAATCCTGGACTGTTCAGGATGACCTCCTAGAAGTAGTGCCCAAGATACGCGTGCAGTGAGTGAAGCCATCGGAAGGCAGTGACACCCGAGTTCACAGTGGAGACCCCATACGAGACTCTAGTGAAGAAGATGGCAATTCAGGAACGAGAGATGGTCCTGGCCCTGAGTGTACACCTCTATCTGCTGCCGCCCAAGTCATGGCGATACTCACGAGATCCCGAGTTCAAGAAGTTGATGGCGACGAGGTTCCGCCCGTGGGGCCACTAGAACGTCAGGCCGAACGCTGGAGAAAGTTCAAGGTTCATCAAGAGGATGATGAGTACTTAGCATAACTCAGAGCATGATGACCTAGACGGGTTCTCATCTACACGTCTGAAGAAGATCAGTAAGGTAGCAGATCTGTTCGTTTTGGATGGCCGAGGAATATTGTATAGACTTCCACACTCTGTTCGCGGAAAACCACGCGACGCCGTGGATAATCTAAGACTGGTAGTCCCGAGTTCACTTCGGGAAGACATGTTGCACCATGACCATGAAGATTTTCTAGGCGGACATCCAGGGACCACCCAGACACATGAGAAGCTACGCGCCGAATTCTACTGGCCTGGTATGTACGCAGACGTCCAACACTTCGTGATGGAATGTGTGGATTGTGCCAGCGGAAAAGGGGGCCCCACGAATGCTGGACCCTCGCCAGGGAACATTGAACCACGATACCCCTTTGAGGCAGTTTCTATGGATTTCGTGACTCACATGCGCGTGTCAGCCAGAAGGAATACGTTCGTCCTGTTGTTTCAGGACATATTTTCAGGTTACACGATGTATAAACCCATGTCGTCTACAACCGCTCAAGATGTGGCCGAGGCTTATGAGGAGCAAAGTGTTCCAGAGATTCGGGGCGTCATCCATGGTACGACACGATCAAGGTCAGCGGTTCATGAGCGAAGTGTTCACAAGATTTTGAGAACATTTAGGTAGCCGGCAACGTACTACACTCGGATACCGTCCACAAACGAACGAACAGCAGGAGAGATCTGTACAAACAGTTATTCGGAGTGTTCGAGAATACGTCGCCGAGTTGGATCAGCCTGACTGGAATGATCACGCTGAGCGACTGAATTTCGCCCTGAATGTTGCGTTCGACGCGACTAGATTGTAGGACATCCCTTTCTAGTTGGTCCACGGTTGGGACGCCCGAAGTACGGTTTCAGCAATGTTGGGGCCAAAACCTACGAGCATTCCCGAACGCAGCGCTTATGAGTGGCGACGGAAACTGCAGCGTGAATACAGCTACGCACTTGTTTGCGCTGAGAACCTCCAGACGAAGGCTAAGAAGATACGCTCGGACGAACAAACCCGGAAGTGGTTAGAACTCTCAAAGAGGGACAAAGCCGGTTTTGAGAAGGGTGACTCTGTTTGGTTGTACATCCCAAAAGTTCAGACTGGAATGAGTCGGAAGTTAACACATATGTGGCATGGGTCATTCAGGATCGATGAAATTTGGGATGACTTTCGCGTGAGACGGAAGGGGAAAGACACAGGTTATTGCGTTAACCCTTGGTTACACATTAGTCGGTTCAAGCCGAGAGTGGTTCTTCCAAAGAGACCGACGATCGAGGTCGATGTTGCAGATGATGATGATTTCGATGCAGCCCTATTGCCTGAAGACAGTTGGGAGCCGTAAAGATCGAATGACGTGTTTGAAGTGGAATCAATCCAGGATGTACGATGGGTAAAACGCACCGGAACTGCGAGGTGATCTCGAGAAAATCTCGTTAAATGGAAGGGGTATGACGACCCAGAGTGGATTCCGGTGGCACAGCTCAATTGTGGACCACTATTGTATGAATACAACAAAGGAACGCGAGCACAAGCTCGTTTTCAGGTGATGCAGGCTGGTGATGACCACCCGAGAGTGTAGTCAGCCCGAATGACAATTATCTGAACGACGCTAGACCGTGGAATTATGTGAACTGATTTTGATTTTGATTTTGTTTGATTTATGAGAAAATTGTGGAGATATTCAGGACGCTGAATGTGGAATATATCTGACGATTAAAATTGTTGAGTGCAAGATGATAAGGTGTGAATTGAAGACGATGAATATGAGAATGGTGTGAAAAACATCGGCCGTTTGCATAAAAAATCAGTCACATGTCGGCAACTACACACATCACAAAGCTCACGTCAGGCCATACCAAAATTTTACCAAACCCGAAATTGTACCGAAAAATTACCAAACTTACTCGAGCGTTAACTTCGTGTGTGTCACCAGGGTTTGTTATCTTCGTCATCTCACCTTCAACCTCCAGATCGTAATTAGCTTCCGGTCCAACGGCCAGGTGATGTTGTTCAGCCACCGTACGAAAAGCGTACTCACTCAGGTGTAGTGCCAAAGCCGTCAGTTCGGGATCCTCCGCCATTGGCGGCCGACTACCTACGCGGTGGAAGTCTACCAAGTACCGCTCCTCAGCATAATCTTGTAGCGGGACCAGCATCAAAATCAGTTGGTCAGTGGTAAAATTGTCATCCGTCACCTCCTTTATTCGCCCCCACTTTGACTCCAAATGATTGTTCGTGTTATTTTTCTGGTGCGGCACACCTCCCCTCTTCAACATTACCCACTCATCCGTCGACGGATCCCAGTGAGTCATGAAGCTCTTAGGGTTTCAAGAGAATCACCCGGAGTCTCTTCTCCTCGTCCGGGTCTGATTCCCCGGGTTTGTCCACGATGGCCTCCTCGATGTTGGCCTCGGGTCGGAGATCGTTCCGGCCTGGGCGATACGCCAACCGATTCTTGAGCATGTCCAAGATCACGAAGTCTGAGCCTCGGTAATTCTAGACGCGGGGTCTGCGTCGAGGCTTTGCCCAGCCATCGCCACAATCACGAACAACCGGGTCAGCGCGACTTGGGCGTCTATGGACGCGGACTCGGGGGGAGCCGATTCCCGAGAGACCTCGAGCCCTGAAGTGGATTTGTCCCCCCGAGGAAACTTGGGCTTCTTGGTCCAAGAATACTAATTTCCAGGCCGGATGGTCGGAGTGATTCAGTTCGAGGGATTCGCCCGAGACGGTCATGACGCGGGCTGCACCAGGCACTGGAGCGGTTGTGGTTGGGAGGTCACCGGACATGGGATCTTCCCCACACCGGGGGTCCGGGACCGACTTCGTTGGCTGCTCGCCCACAGAGGATTCTGGATTCCGTGAGGCTCCGTGGATCTTGAGGACTTCGGGAGCGGCGGCTGGGGTTCGCATATCCGCCTGAGGGCATGAGTCGAAGTTGGATGTGTCGACCGATCCACGATGGGATGTGAAGTCCGTTTGCGTTCCCAAACTTCAGCGTCCAAGCGGCGTTTCGCCACGGGTGACCGCGTGTTCTCGCAGACGAGGAATTCGCGTTCGTCGTACGGGTAGAACCACGGAGCACGAAGTTGGTCCCGAAGGGCAACCGAACCTAATCTGTGAGGGTCGCAACCTTGGTATGCGGAAGCACTTGGACCTTTTCAGGAAATGTTCACCACTGCGACTCGTTTCGTGCTAAAAATTGCTAGAGTCACTCAACGGTCCCCCCAACAGACCCAGACGTCCATTGACTCAACGTCTGGTTCTGAGATCCGTATCGGTATGTATCTGCAGTCCCCGATTGCTAACAAAAGACTCTCGTGAATGGAAGCGTCAACGATCTGCCCTAAATATTCGCACTTGGGAACGCCGACGGATAGGATCCGTTCTTCGTCCGGGAGCACCACTTTCCCTTCGTGAGCGCACAACTGGACGCCGGTGGCGACCATGGAATTTATCCCCAATAGGACGTCGAATCCTTGGCCGACGGTCCCGACCCAGACATCTAGAGTGTAAACCACTCGGTGTCCGAATGTGATCTTGACTCAGCACTTGTTCGTCACCGTGGTATTCACACCATCAATACCGTTATGCAATAGCTCGCCCCGGGACTCCTTCCTCAGCTTTAACCTACGTGCAAAGTCTAGGCTGATAATTCTAGACGAGGCTTCGAAATCGATCACAGAAAGGTACGATGGTGGAAAACGGCACCATGGACAAAATCCACTGAACGGGAGCTGTCATCCCAAGCGTTTGGTTCCCACCAGCCTTGGCGCTCCCCGAGATAGAGTTCAAACGAACATTCATCTTCGTTCGGAGCGACATGGCTGGTGTAGACGGAACCAGAATCGGAGGTGGGTGTTGATACAATTGGCATACATTGATGCTCGGTAAGGCCTACATACGCATAGGCGTACCAGGTCCGACGGGACTTAGGCTCGTCGCGAACTGGGTCCCTACCCAGCGAGCCTAGTTGTTTAATGCCGGAGTGGCCTCCGGGCGCAACCTCTGCAACACTTATCCGAATAGCCCTAGAGGTGTCCTCTCTTGGCCGCGTCCTTGAAGGCTTTGCCGAATGCGTATTCCCCAGCTAGATACGATTGGCAACAGGCTTCGCACTCCTGGCATCGACACTGACTGGCCGAGTGTTTACCCCTACACCTGCCGCACTTCGTCAGTTGTCAATACCGTTCCCGAGCGTGCTCGAGCTTGTTGAAAACGAGATATGGAGCCGAGGGCCGGGGTACCTCCGAGTGTCCCGAGTGTCCCGTGCCTCCGGAGTCCGGGCGACTTTGGGGCCGTCCCTTGCGGGTATTCCAAGGCCCTGGAGCTTCAGTGCGGGAAACCCTTCTTGGTCGATCATACGACCGTAAGCTTCGTCATTCTCCTCGTCGTACTCGTACCCGTAGTCAGGGCCGTCCTCACCTCCCCATCTCAGGTCTTCGGGGTCCGCGATCTGGGCGTCGAGGACTTCGGAAGTTACCATGGCGGCATAAAACCCCGAAGCCCCACGGGCTGGAGCACCTGGGCATGTGCCTTGTGGCTTGGAACGCCAGAACTGCACATCGTTGGCGGGCTTCCGGTGTATGCCTTGTCCCATCTCTTTGACCTGGTTAAGGACATCCCCGAGCTCATCCTTAGAAGGTTCGGGGCATTTGCAGAGATTCCTGCTTCACGCACAGGTAGTTCCCGACGAGGGACTCCGTGGACCGGCGGAATTCCTTGTAAAACCGATCCGAATACTGTCGCCAACTCCGACGAACTGGTGAGACGGAATTATTAGATCGCTGATTTAGGCGACAGTTAAATCTAAGATACGCTAGAATACTTTGTGTCACTATCCGGAGATCAGGATCACGAGGGTTCTGACGTTGGGGGGATCGCCTGTCGGGCCTACATCCCTCGCCCGGGTTTTGTACCCACCTGCAGGTGATCGATAAGACACGTGCTCCCGGGGAATCGAGTCTCCCCCGAAGCAGCTATTCGAGGTCCTGAGAGCATGTGATTGGCTCGCTCGGGATTTCGCACCGATGCTCTCGGGGGCTGGCTCCGGATTCCCTCAGAATAGTCCAAGAACGCTATGTCACATCGTGGTAATACTCGGCGCTAATGCTCTCAGAATGATCATGTTGATCATGACAAACCCCCTCGTGGTGTTCATGATCAACATAGGAGATTGTGGCGAAGCGGAATCCGTGAAAAGCTTGTGGTCGCGGTTCCCGATACCACTTGCGCCCGGACACCGACTAACGAAGGGGGTCCTCCGATGATCCGTGATCTGGTTGTATCTTGCTCACCTTGTGTACCCGACGGCGGGCGCGTTACGCTCTCCTGGGTGACTCGTTCGATGTATATCCAGCAAGGATAGAACGCAGGGGCTTGAGATAGCGCGGAATTTCTTCGCTCTACCTTGATCTAGGTTGATCTCGGTCGCTGACGGGTCCTTGAGCCGCGATCGAGCTGCCTGGTTGTCGATCCAGGTTTTGGTGGGGGCCAATTGCGGAGGTCTTGCTCCTTCCTTGATATTCTTACCGCTTCCAATAGTTGGAAACTTCTTTGGTCGAGATCCGATGTAATCGTTTGGCCAAGCAATCAACGCCTTCAGATTAACAGGAAAACTTGAGGACAAGTCACTACGTAGGGCAAAGCTGGCCAATATATTATCCAGGTTTAACCGCTACGCTAGATCCTATGTCCTTACCGTCTACGCGCTTGAGGGGCCGACATATCCCCGATTCCAGGCGAGGTGGACACTTGTGTGGCTTAGAGGAAATTCGAGTCTATTTACTTTTATCCCTATGTTCCTAACCCATCCTCAGCTGCTTTCCTACGATTTCCTGAAATCTGGATACATACCTTATCTTGGGATCGGCAATCGGCGATCACGATCGGACCTCGGTCGGGCCTCGATCGGCCATCACGATCTCGCCCCGATCAACCTCGATCTGTGCCGACGACACAAGTTCGCGACCAGGAGCCTCGACCCGGACTCTTGAACCATCGCCCGCGACCGCTGTGCGGCGATCATTTCCCCCGCCGCTCTCCTCGGAACGCTCGCCATCTGCCTCCCGACGATCCAATCCCGCCTCCTTCTCCGCGTTCCGGATCGCCGTCTTGTCTTCATCTGGGGTTATGGTTCCCTTGCACACCTTGATCGAAGATTATCCGGGTGCAGAACGTAGCTGTTCTCCTTCGATCTTGATCCGTCGGTCCGCCATCGTCCAGGATCGGCGCTCGATAGTGACTTCGTCCCATGAACCGCCTTGATCGGACCTTCTCACGATATAATAAGGGTGGGTCGCCATCCATCATTCCGTCGGATTGATCTTGGGTTATCTGCAGTAGACCTTGGGTCATTCATTGTCTCCATCACTCACAGGTGTTCTCGCACGCCAGACCTTAGGAAATCGTCTTGATTTCTTGGCCTAGAGTGGGATTTCTGTCGTCTGGTCCGTCTCTTTCTCGCGATCTGGCAGCCGAGGCTGCTCTTCTCGTGCGATTTCGACCGCCCTTTACCACAAGACTTAACACGGATAATGCCCATACGCAAAGTCACAGTTGCACTTGAATTCCACGTCCCGTTTTCCGTCCATCCCAACTGCATCAACGCCATGACCGACATGACGCTCAGATTGAACAACGTGTAGACCAATTGCGACGTGAAGTTGCCCATGTCTATTCCCGCCTTGCCATCAACTAGAGCTGAGCTCAAATTACGCCTCGACGCAACAGCGTCTTGTTCTTCTGACGTCAGCTCGCCTTCGCACCTTCCAGTAAGCTAGTGTAACATAGAGCAACATTAGTATTAAGCGCAACATCAGCAAAACACCCACAACACAATCAGAGCTCTCAAACACTGAATAGTGAGCGATGTCAGCATCCGGTGACAGGTACGAACATGCAATGGGAAACATCTCTGCCATCTTGTCGAAGAGAACGCGCACGGTGGCGCTCATGGTAAGGGCGTCTTCCAGACACTTCTTGCACGCAGTATTGAATACCTTGAGGGTGTCTGTTATAGCGACAATCCGGTGAAGCGTAGCTGGTTTAGGCACTAGGTCATACATAGCGTCCACGCGCTTGATCTCATTGCGGATGCACACGTACTTTTCTAGCATCGTGAACATCGAGCTCCACCGCGTCGCGTACATCCTCAGCAGCACCAGATCCAGGTGTCGTTGAAGCTAGGCACTATTCTTGGGGTGCGCAGTGCCGTCATCAGCTCAATCACCGCCCCAACCACGTCGTCGTTCTCGGACAAAAACATTTGGTCGCCAAATTCAAGCAATAATAAGCACAACCCACCAATGGGACGCCGAGAAGCGTAGCCACGCGCTGATTGGTGGCGCAGTTATCGCAACACAGAAACTTCAGCACCTCCGTGATTGTCCATAAAGACCCAGAATGTTCCGAGTGAATGCAAAATACGACTCTGCCGTCTGGCCACGCTCGTCGAGAGGTGCTATAGCCAGTACCACGTAGTACACCTGGGTGGGAGCACCGCAGCGAAGGCCTTTTCTACAGCCTTGGTCGTGGTCGCGAGGTACTTTCGCAGCGCCTTGGAAAATATGGGCTTAAGCCGCGACACTGAACGCGTGAATGGATGGCCCAACTCATACAGCGGCGTGCTTGGGTCGACCTACCACTCCAGCCAGTTGTACACGTTCGTGACATTGTCGTTCACTAAGCCGTAGGAGTGTAGGTTCCCGTCATGAAGCTGACCTGGGTGAGGTAATTAGCCACGTAGTCGAGGTGCTTGTCCTTCAAATGGCTGGCAATCTTGTCGTAACCACTCGAAGCCTTCTTGCGACATACCGCGCCACAGTACTTGCACTAAAAAGGAGAAGCCAGGCATAGAGGAGAAGAACGTGTGACAGGAGTCGAAGTCCTATGGCATGGTTTTAAACGGTGTGGAGGGGGCTGGAGAGGATGTCTTTAATTGTTGAATGAGCGGAATAAAGTGGCAGTCGATGGGAGACGATTTCTAGAATCACTGGAAAAGATGAGCCCTTAGAAAAACTGGCTCTTGCTATTACCATTAGTAAACGTAGTACATTTGTACGCGAGGTGCTCAAAATTTGATGCCATATTGACGAATCGATCAGCTCTTGCAGATGAAGAAACTCGCATGGTGGATGACGGATCAAGCCACAATGAATACAAACCCTCGCAAATCTCTTTCTATTCGCTCCGGTTGCACTATTTGCAGCAAGTCAATGGAACGTTTCGCTAGTGTCAAAACCTGCGGTATCTACATGGGTATGACCTACCCTCGTTGCAGCAAGAAGAACTGCTGTTCGTGTTTGATGCTTCGACTGGTTCCATTCTTAAAAGGAGTAAATGCTTTTGCGAACGATGTATTAAGGCAGCCTCGCTAAGCAATGAACTGGGCATCGCGCGCAAGGAAAATACGTTACGGCGTTCCATGCCAAGCAAACATTGTTAGAATGTATACAGCATATATCACCTATGGACTTGACGGTAGCTTATAATTTGAAGGATGCATCAAGATATTCCGTATGACGGCGTGATGAAATGTGCCGTGTTCCTGATGTAACTGCGGTAAACTTAGGGTACCGGTATATTACTATAATGTATGGGTGTAACGAATATAAGTTATTACAGTTTAAGGCCATATAATTTAAGAGCAGTTTACCTGGTAACTGATTACGAGGGTACGATTGATTACCATAATGCAGGACACCCAGTATGCTGGTAAGAGCAAGCTAATGCTAATTCACTTGCAATGTACTATCTGTTACAATGGGGATGTGAAATCTTGGGCACTTCTCGTATTCATGTCCGTAATATTATACTGCAATCAAGATTAGGAGGAGAGGTGAACTCGATATACCCATGTGAACCCTCAAAGCGCATATCAAACTACATATATGCACACATACAGTATATACGTACCCCTCGAGGAACATCCAACATTTCAACCTGTAAATACCAAGATAAGGATATTGCAGACAGAAACTTAGTACACTTCGTCAGCACGACAAATTTTAGTGATATATACTGTAAGCTGACTAACTCCAGCAAGATTGTGAATCACAATGTGCTGTTAGATATACGGTAATCCGTAGACACTTGCTGTACAAAGATTGCGCATACTTCATTTGTTGGTAATCTGTACTACGTAGTTGTAGATTGCTTCAATGTGCTGTGATGGTAATCAATACTACGTAGTTGTAGATTACTTCAATGTGCTGTTGTGGTAATCAATACTACGTAGTTGTAGATTACTTCAATGTGCTGTGATGGTAATATGCAGAAACTGGCGATAGATTACGTGTATATAGGGCGCGTTAGACATAAAAGCTATTATTAGCCAACGAGGCAGGATCACAAATGCGGCATTTGAGAGCAGAGTCAGAGATTCTAGGCAACTGCAAATTAGGAATACAAATATAAAAAGGCAAACTTCCTAATCCGAACGTTGCTGTATATCCTATTTTTTCAAACATGAAACACTGACGATCACTATGATATTGCCGTGTTTTTTAACAACTATCACATGCATTTCCTCTGTTCAAGATACCACTAATGAACTATCTTATTCAAAAGAACCACTAGAAGGCCTTATTTGACTTGAAGGTTGCAAATTCCGTACCTGTGAACAACACTGGAAATGGAGTATCTCTTATCTCTCCGTGAGACTTAAAAAGAAGGGGTTGTGTGCTAGCCCTCGAGTTCCACTCGCAGCCAACTTGTCACGGCATTTCATTCTAGTTGGACCAGAAGACACTTACCTTTTTAAATGTTAGGGTAGTTGTGATGATAGCCTTACGAACGAATCTGCAAGTAGCCTGTCACCATCGAAGGGCACGGACGTAAGATTGACTGTTAACCTTCGCTTGTATGTTCAACATTCGTGCAGGAAACGAAAACGCAGGAATGCTGAGACCTCGCCAAAGAATAGACTTGTTCTAGATCGTTGGTTGGAAGAGAACTAAAATGCAGAGATCCCTTGCCAATACAACACAATCCGTGTCGTGACCAATTTGAAAAGACATTGAATAATCTTCCGTTTCAGGTATTATTAA
>NBNE01001833.1:0-10811 GCA_002215365.1 Phytophthora megakarya | reverse complement strand
AGCCACCGAAACCCTGTCCGATTTTAGCTTTGACAAACGCATCTAACGGCGTTGGTACGAAATGCGCTCTGCCATCGTGACCATCGCCAACATCCTCTGACTGACATCCTGATACATACAGAAATCGGATGCAGATCCTCCTGGAAACTCCAGTCTTTTCATCATGATGTTTTGGCAAACGGTGAAAGCCTTTGCAGGGAGATAATCACTATCCTTTCTTGGGTCCTTGTGTCCGCGGCAGTGCATTTCTTGATGGTTCCGTCGTTGATAAGATATTTAGTGTCTGATCTTGTCCACATGAAACAGGTTTTTGGTAATTGTCATACATCCTTCGCTTGGTGATACCATGTAACATTTTTGTAGAAGGGGTTTTGGGAGCATGCAACGACGACGCACGTGCTAAGCTCGGACCTCCGCTATACCAGCAATCGAAGACCGGACATTCTCGAGACCGTTGATCACCCAATATACATATCCATGACATTTCCGGACTCTCAGAGCATTCAAATGACTTTGGATTCGATGAAGGCTATGATAGAGTTAATCAATTCAAACGCATCGCGAACGCTATAGTCACGAGCAAGTGTAGCAAACATTCAGGCAGCGTCAGCCAGTCGAGACGTGGGGCGCCGGTTTAAAACCCGCTATGGCTGAGAATTTGGAGAAGTTGGTACCGCCAGAAACGGTCCGTTAGGGTGTTTCAATGTAGCAATAAATGATGATTATTCCTTAATCCAAATTACAATGGGATATGCTAATTAGTTGACGAATGTTAGTTTTGAAACGCTACCAGTAATTTATTTTCAAGATCACGCAGTCGGCCACGCGAGGATTCCATGCAGCCCACAAAAACCTTGCTGTTACCGCTCTGTTGTGCCGTGGACGATCAGTGGAAATTGCATTCTCTATTCAACAAACACGGCGCCGATTTAGTGAATGGGAAGTTGGAGATATGGAGCGGATGCTTGGTCCTGGAGCTCTGTGTTGTTTGCTTTGGTATATGATGCGTGACAACGCGCTGATATAAGATTGTGGATAAAAGCTTTGGAAGGGCAAACATACGCAGATCAATAAGCATTAGTGCATTTTTACCCAGATGTACTCGATACTACTAACCCGGCGGGATCGCTGGGGCTTCATAGTCTTACCCAGAGACTGGTCGATGTGACGTAAATTAATATCCGTTTCTCTAGATTGTGGGTCAATCCCCACACTGGATATTTTCGAGAAGATAGAAAATAGCTTTTGAGCGGTTGCAGCAAAAGATGAAACTAACGTAGAGATAGCTAGTCGTACGGGTAGTTTCGATTTTGCTCTCTCGAGCTTAACCTCCCGCCACACCCTGGCAATGGAGGCGCTTTCAATGCAAGCTTTTCAGGTGCCGTGCACGGCACGCCCCCACGGTCTTTCATCGAGTAAGTGCTACTGCTGAAAATGTTTTATTGGGATCTGAAACGTAATTCTCGTCGATAATACCCTGTAAAATAGACTCAATGTCCCTAGTAGCCGTACGCTTACCTCAACCAGGCATACTTTTTGTTTGAGTGTTTGTTAGTTCATCAAACCTCCACTCGTTCTTTTCAAAAATATTGCGATGCAACAGCAGCGCCACCACTAGTTGCACCTCCGTCACCTCGCCCATTTAAGCATCTAGGACAGTACCCTCTGATTCCACTGGGACCGATTCGTATTCAGATGAAATCACGTGGCCTTGGTAAAATTTCGTAGCCGTATTAACCGCGTGATACACTACCTTTACCACTTTTGAGACCGCAATAGCTGACGATGTCGTGGTCGTTCGGAACAATGCAAGTGAAGAACGGAAGGTTGAAGCCACTCGAAACTTGTTCGGGCAGCAGGTGTAGGTATCAGCGCGATATGAATCGAGTTATTCGGGCTACGGTACTAATGCTCGAATAAGGTTAGCTTGCGAGTTCGAGAGAGCAGAACTGAAAAAACACTTCTGCTACGATCTTACCTGTGTACGTTTCATCCTTCTAGCTTCTGAAAGCTATTTTAACTAACGTTGTTAGACGCACGCAATTAGATACCGTTTGATACATCTGATGCATTCCCTAATCAAATAGATACATGTATACAGACTTTAACATACGTTTAAAAAAGGTTCCGAAGGCGACACTCTGTCGATTTCCCGCCAAGAAACCCTCCACAGCAATCAAGCTTCTCCCGCACCTTCAACTTTTCTTCTAGAGGCCCTAGATACAATATATCGGTGCACAAGATCTTACCCTACATAAGTAGGACGTAAACCAATAAGGCTCTCGTGTCCTATGGTAGTTGAAGCGAGGGCAGGAATATGGAAATCCTTCCAGCCAACAAAAGAAAGCACATACCCTATGAAGCGCAAGTACAATGACGCCAACTGCCGTTACCGCGGCAAACACCTGACGAAGGTCCAGATATCATGACAATTCAAGCGCCGTATCCTGACATACCATCGAATTCCTTCAGAAATATGGGTGGGATATCAGGCGGGGGATTTGTCAGCCAAGCACGTTAAAACGGGTAGCGCGTGCGTCTACCTACAGCTGACGAAGGAGTGAGAAGCTGTCGAAAGCCTACGGTGTTGCGGACTGCGGAGGACAAGCAACTCTTTCGGATGAAAGCAACGATGGTGTTTTACAAAAACGGATTGTGATCAAACGCATAGAAGACCCTGATGTGGGCGAGATATTGGCTCGGGGCTGCCGCCAAGAGTATCTTCCAACTTGACAACACATTGCCGGTGACTTGCTGGAGAGCACTTTCGAACGGGAAAAGGGCGGATTGTTGTAGTTCCTGTTAAATCAAAGGTACGAGGCACTAGTGATTGACGGGTGGTCGAATGCGAGACACGAAAGCTTCGTTAATTTCATACGCGTTGGACCAAGCATGCGGTCGGTGCGGTGGCCCTGCAGCGTGACTGGAGAAGATACCAAGTCTGGCTCATACATGGCAAATATGATTGCTGAATTGAACGTTGATATCGGAACAGAGGTTGGGGTTGGCAAGGTGGATGCAATGACGACGGGCAACGCTAGTGCTATGAAGAGTGCATGGGCACTACTGCAAAACATGTATCCAGGTCTTATGACGCCAGGGTGCACCACGCACACTTAGGGCTTACTGATGAAGGCCGTTCTGCGAGAATCCGAGCTTGCCGAAGATCTTAAAACCCCTCAAGAGGTTGCCGATTTTGTTCGCAACCATACTGGAACAAACTCCCGTTTTGCACAAGTGCTCCGTTCACCGTTCAAAATCGCCAATAAAAGACGCTTGAAGATTCCAATTCGAACGCGTTGGTACGCGCACTACGAATATGTGAAGTTCATTGTAGAAAGTGAACGAATTATTTGATGTGGCTTTGGCTACTGAGCTTATGGCAAAGTATGATACGAAGAAGGCGACAAACTCCAAGCGTATCGTGCTATCGAAATTGTTTTGTTGAAAGGGTGATATGCTTCCAAAGTCGATCCTATTAACAAGTACCTTACACGTTTTGAGTAGGACCCTCTGTGCATGTCCGTTGTATAGCAGCCGTTCAAGTATCTTCTGAATAACGCGGTGTATATCGATGATTTTCCGGAAATTGATGAAAATATGCGGTTGATGTTCCGGCAGAAGATTAAACTCCGTTGGGAATTTCTTGATTTTGTTCCGATGCGGATTACCTACCTTCTCGACCATAAGAAGGACACGGTATTTTAACAACAAAACAGCAAGTTGAGATGATTGTAGACCTCAAGAAACTTGCTTTTTGCGCCTGCAGTAGATACCAACACAAGTTGACAAAATTCACAAAAGGCTAGGGGCGTTCGTGGCAACTAACACTATGTGGAGTGGAAATCCAAAACGAGCTACTACATTGATTCACCAATGATCTAACCATGGCCCAAAAAAGGTAAAATTGCTGTATTTTCGGTGACACTGTCAGAAATGGATCCTGGTGCGAATGAATCAACAGCACCAGAGGTTTGTGATAGACCGCCACATCTTGAAACAATTTCGGATGAACTTCTACATGTGGTAGCTACAGTATCATTCTTGACGTCAAACCGGAATGACCTCGGAAATGATCGAACCGTGTCGGGATTAGATGATGATGACTATCCCTTCGCTGGCGTCGAATGGTGGGGAGACATAGGTCTAGACAAGGAGTATGTGTTGAAGCTGTAGAACTCAGGTTTATAATCTGGCTAGTAGTGATAAGATGGTGCGGCATTAACCAACCACATTCGTCGAACTAATTTATTTATTTACTACTTTATAAGATACCGTCTTGGTTAGATCCAGTCCATATAATGAGCGGAAACGCATCAAATGCATATTTCGTCCATCTAATTGCGTGTAACTAAAAACTCTATTTTCAGCTTGATATAGAGGAACTGGGGTCGTATTTTCGACAACGTGATTGTTGGAATGTAATTGTAGGCGATGAACGTTCGAATCAACACGAAAATGGGTTGCAGCGCATCTATGAAGAGCGTAATATATTTGCACGAGATGTATTGGTGTGTCCATGGGTGCAAAAGGTCTGTACAACGGTAAATGTTTACGAAATGTGGACTGCCTTTGACAGATAAGACAAAGCATGATTTTGATAACAGTATTCGCCTACGTGGCCAGCTTAATAGTGTTAGTACAACGCTCGGATGAACATGAATAACCTCTATGAAAGCAAGAGAATTATCGACATCTTCTGGATAATACCGGTGAGAACATTGAAGCTGCTTAATTGGTTTATATTACCTTGACGAGTGTGGAAGGAAACCATAGAATCGTTGTGCGCATGTTTAGCCAAGCTGTTTCCCATTCTGACCTCGATCGTGTTCGGAACACCTTGATAGGGGAAGCAGAAATGGATAACGTGCATGGGTATGATATTGTAACAAGAGAAGAAGAAAACAAAATGAGAAACGGGTTGGCTCAGTAAAGCAAAGAAACCGTTACGGGAAAGGGAAACAACCAACGAAGGTTGACGGAGTTAAGATTGTTCAGAGTAGCAACACAATTAACGAAACGCGTAGATGTCACCATTGCATTGAGATTGGTGACCTCAGAGCCAGTTTTAAATTTTGGCAAGCCAAAAATAAAAGTGAAAGAACATCGGCCAGAGAGTGATGATGAGGACGACGATGATCCCAAGGCTGGCGAACCATCCATGAAGATCAAGACTAAGAAAAACAAACTTAAATGATTGGGTTCATGGGTCGATGATCAAGTAAAATACGTACCATTGGAATGGTTCTTGTAGTTCGAGATGACAGGGATTTGAATCTCCTATCAGAAGTTTCCACACATGAATAGATGCTGCACACAGGAACATATGTGCATGTATGTACAAGTGCATCATTGTTTGGGAATGGCATGGCCGAAGATCAAGAATACTTGCGGATTGGAAAGAGAATAGTAACAATGGAATTGGTCTTGTTCCCATTCTACCTGTAAATGGATTTAATCTGGATGGTGAACAAGTTGTGGGGCACTTAGAAGCCACACGATAATCTCCCCATGGACCGGTTAATTTGATGAGCCAACAGATTTGAATTGATTGGACGGATACCTGACACACCGTTTACATCATCTCCAGGTGAAATGACACGTACTTTATCAACGAAACATTCCCTGACGTAGCTAGTATTTATGAAAAAAACGTGGTCACTACTGGTTGGATGAGTCCCCGATATTACGTACCTTGGATAGATATGTGCGCTGTAACATCAATTCGGAAGCCCAACAAAATTGTTGATGTGGCATATGCGGTTCGCGCACCCAAATACTGACGCAATGAAGGTGATTGTAAAAAAACGAAATGGGTGAAGGGATCGAGTCCTTCACGGTGGCAGATTTTAACAAACCATTTCAATGCATCGCTTATGAACGTGCCAAGCAAAAATGAATGTCATACAAATGCCGACATGGGAAACGAAAAACCGAGTGTTAAGCGCGAAAGATGTCTGACGTTTGCCAAGTTAGAAATTTGACACCTTGAGTAAACACGTACTTTCAACATATTCAATATGAAACCTCATGTTTCAAGGGGTGCTACTTGATGATGAAGAAGAGTGAGGCGACACCAAATATTGAAAAATTGGTACTGTGTTTGGAGAAAACACACGATATATGAGTTTTCGCTTACGACGTGAAATTGTTACAATGAATTTGTCAATTTCTTGGAAAATCATAAGATCGAGAATTGGATTCAACAGCTACACGCCATAGGAAAATAGTTTAGTCGATAACTTGATTGGGACTCTGATGAATAAGTTCGAGCAATTTACGAATCGGCTGGTCTTCCGTTCTGTTTGTGGAGTGAAGTACTTTTTTGTGTCCTTGAGGTGGACAACATGAGTGCTACGAATCATTACGTGAAATTACGCCATTCGAAAAACTCAATGGAGAAAAAAGTGTTCACGACTTGCATATGTGTGAGGGTATCGTTTTTCATCATTTTCCGAAAAAAACGACAAAATAAAATGCAAATGCGTGGAGATTATATCCACGGGATTTTATTGAAAATATGGCCACCGATCCTAACTATGTGCGTGATCTGATAGATTGGATATATGTTGGAGAGCAAGTTGATTTGCCAACCCACATTGATTTTGTGTCGCTACCGGTTTGACACCACTCGAACTAGCGGAGAAGGTCATACCGCTTCCCTGGTAGAAGGTAATATTGATATTAAGGAGATTCATGATGATGGGAATCGACCGATGAGAGGTTTAGGGATGAATCAGTTAGTAGGAGTTCCACTGAGAATGGCAGGGTCAATTATAGTGACTACGAAAATGATATTTCTGTCGTAACGGATGATGGCGCTCGAAATATGAAAATGTGATAAATCCGAATGCTGAAGACAACAAACTCAAGAATGTTGGTAATGATGGAAGTACGACGAGGAATACTTTTACGAACAGAACCAGACACCGATTGACTCGTGACAGTGGGGGTAAGCCAAGCGTATCTGGTGCGGGTAGACATCTGCGTCGATCGTATATGGTCGGGTATAAACCTCTTATAAAGACTATGTTATAATGTAATCCATGATGCGTGCAACAGTGTGGAACCTATTGAACGCAACGTCTGAGTCGCAAGCATATGCATCTGAGGAGAGTCCACGGGGGCGTAAAGCTATGGATGATGGATATCAATAACGTCTCCGGAATGAAAGCATGAGAATTGGTACCACGACCGAAGCCGACCCCAGGTAAATCATTGAACTTATGGATGTCACTTTGGGTACTAGGGCGAAATTGGAATTAAAGGGTGCTGTAGATCGATACAAAGCAAGCCTGGTGATTATATACTTCAACCAGGACTACGGATTGAATAATGCAGAAATTTACTCTCCTGTGGTGCGGCTTGAGTCTGTACAACTTGATTGGACACTTAATATGTCGATGGGGGAGCTGCCATGTCGACTTTGTTACTATTTTCATGAATGGAGTACTGGCAGGTGTTGGCATTTTCATGGAACAACCAGTAGTGTGATGGACCTTGGGAAGAATGTCATCTACTAAAAGAACTCTATGGAATTATAGCAGGCGCCAAGAATTTGGACAACACATTGGACCGGTATTTTATTGTCATTGGATTTAAGAAACGTAGGTTTGACACTGGAGTATATTGGAAAACTGGGAAGCAGAACAAGATATATCTCTGACTTTGTCGACGACATCGTGATTGCCGCTGACTCAAGAGGTATCGACTGGGTAGTAAAAGCAATTAGTGGAAAGTTCAACCTCAAGGATTTAGGCCGTGTGAAACACTTGTTACGCATGGAAATTAACTATTTTTCCTTGAAATGCTTTGTATATCTTAGTCCGCTTATGGTGAGCGAATGCTGGAAAAATTTGGACTAGCTGACGCTAAAACAGTACGCCCACCACAGATGCAGAATGAGCCAGTTCTTCCTGTAGTGAAGGACCGAAAATACATCAACGATCCACATGTACCGTTCCTAAATATGATTGGGATACACTAATACTTAGTCCATTTTACGAGACCAGACTAGACAAATGTTGTGCGGACTCTCAGGGGATATACAGTTTTGTATATGCAGTTTTGTATACCAAGGAAAAGTTCCGTCAAGTTCAGCGCGTAATGCGCTATTTGAGTGGGTATAAGCACTTAGGGTTGGTATACCGCTACGATAGGACCAGAGATGATCTAAAAATTGGTGCGTTCGCGGACGCTGATCATACAGGATGTCCGGAGACCAGTAGGGCAGTTAGTGGCTGGATCCTTCCTGTGAATGTGGCACTGATAGAGTAAAACGGCAAGGGTGCGGCGGATAATATGTGTGTGGCGGACTGGATTGCAGGTCATAAATGTACCAAGGAAATACAATGGGAGCAGAAGATGATCAAAGACCTGCAATTTGCTTAAGCTAAAATGGCTACACTGTTTTGTGATAACTAGAGCACTATAAAAGAGGTGGAGAACAATGGGAATTCTCAGGATCAGAAACATTTTGCAACGAAGGCCCGTTCAATTGCTGATAGGATCGAATTTGGACGAGTTGAAGTGGATTACGTTCCTACAAAAACTAACATTGCTGATTTCTTTACTAAGGCATTGGGACCTTGTGTGTTCGAGCGTCTGCGTGACCGACTTAACATTGGGGATGTCCAGCAGGTAGGAACATCTGCAAATATGGTTATGATTAGTGCAGATATGTCTGATTGCGATTCGGACGTGTCGATGAAAAACGAATAGGCAAGTGCGGCTCCGTTCTATTTTGCCATGTAAATTTATTGTTGGATGTGACCTGTGCCACAACGGAATTTAGCTGAGAGTACAAGAATTGGTGCATCAAGACTTGCTCATTCACGTAGGTTGTACCAACAGTTTATTACTTGTGCATGTTGAATGACTACGAGAAGTGAGTGAAGACTGACGACATAACTATCATGAAGAAGAGAGAGTTACGAGAAAATTTGAGGGTTTCGCGTTGAACTGCTCCTACATGCATGTATATCTACCTAGCGGGGGCTAGTATAGTCAAGTATATTCAAAAAGGTTCTTGTTACTTGCCCAACAGTAACATTTAAATATCAACCACACAGTTCTTGAAATACGCATGTGATATTCGTTTTATAAATTCATCGTCATAAAACTCGATCTACGTACTCGAAGTGCTAAGAGGCGATAGTCCGTTGCTCTTAGAGGCTGATAAAAATCATCACGAAGATACGAGTATGAGCGATCTGTTCGCGTGACCATCAAAAAGATGTCGAGGTGATGCAAAGCACACGTTGACCAACCAGTTACGGAGAGGCCAGTCGTGTTGCTTTCTACCAGAGATCCGAAAATTCATTACTATATTGTATTACGAGGTGTATGGACCAATAATAAAAATACAATTTGGAAGCTATCAATAATAAATATTTCCGCAATTTTAATTGTACTGAAAATATATTTGTGCTAGGTCCGTAACAAAGTTTGCTAGTTCGTCTCTATATTATCAGTAAAAACAATGTTGGACATAACATCGACGATATTATCCACAAAGGTACAACTTTGAGGTAACGATTTGGATCAACCAAAGAAAAGACTAGCAGCAACAACGCCAGTAGATAGTAAAATGCATATGCCTCAGTACAGCGCTTTACCAGAATTATATGATAACAACCAAGCTATTAGCGCCGCAATGCTTGTCCCCATTTGAACCTCAATGTAACATTCAAAGCAATGTTCCCAGAAGGAACCATTGTATTATTTAAGACGATAGTTTTCGTTAATCAGGTGCTCGGATTTGCGTGGCCTGACTGAGAGACAGACATTCATTTATTGTTTAGGATAACGTGGGTAGCGAGGAAGTTAAAGCCTCTGTTAAACGTGAATATGAGACCTCGATCGAAGAAGCTAGAAGATAGATAGATATCATTTTCTCGTTGTAGTTTGCATGGGCGGATACTGGGGTTAGTTGGAGCTCAAATACGAGTTTCATACTCGATAAACATATAAACACGTTATTTAGTGACTAGTACTGATACACGGAGGCATTCATATATCTTGCAAATAAACTGTTATGCATCCTTGCTCTTTAGTAATAGTGTCGTACTTAGGTATTGGAATTTCCCTGCATAATTCATATTTATTGGCAATTATTGGTAAAAAATTAATTGTATTGGAAAGCTAGACTAGCAAAAAATAAAAATTAATATTGAAAAAAAACAATTATTATTGAATCGCAATTATATTTCGACCTCTGTTTTCTACATACATGTAACTTGGAGGAACAAATCGAGAACACATGCAAAGCGACTAATTTCCAAAAGAATGTCACTTTGCTCAAAGTGTATACACAGAATTATCAGTGTTCGGGATTGCATTAGAATATTTTCAACAAATTCTTTTCGTTACAACGCCGCTTTATGTCCAAAAGCACCACCGTACTCTGATTACTTTGAAAGTTATGATGAAAAGCACAGGTTTCCTAGCCTTTAGGACTAATTCATAAATGTAGGAAGTACTTGTTAAGCAATATTTGGCAGCACCTTGAGCTCTATGTCATTGATCGCATCGATTTGAATATACATGTAGCGAAATAAGCAGTGTGAAATTCCAGCCTGCGGTAATACAGAACCTCCAATGTTGGGCGATATTAGGGTGATTCAATATACTCATCTGCATAATTTTATTTTATCAAAAGAGTAACAAAATACTTTTAAGTATGGTAAATCTACCACAGACACTTCTTTTAAGTATAAATAATTGCGTACCGGACCAGAGGCTCCGGTTTTGTAGTTCGAAAAAAGGTTTTATTTGAAGGTGGGTGAAAGTAATTTTGCACAATGGATCCT
>NBNE01001832.1:0-10824 GCA_002215365.1 Phytophthora megakarya | reverse complement strand
TTCTCAGTAGGAGACGCAGTCACAACAGTGCCGTTGTACAGCACCACACGCATTTCCGTGGTCTGGTCGGCAGCCAAACCGTAGTGTCGGGAAACCATACCATAACCACCGCCGGAAATGTGGCCACCGATACCCACCGATGGGCAAGTACCAGCGTTGAAGTTGTACTGACCAAGACGGTCGAGTTCCGTGTAGATCCACGCAAGACGAGCACCACCTTGCACAGTAGCAATAGCAGAACCCTCCTCCTTATTTTCCGACACGAGGTTCACATCTACCATGTCGGCAATGTCGATGACTAAAGAACCATCCATGGACGACAGAACTTCGTACGAGTGACCTCCACTACGAGGCACCGGTGCAAGTCCGTTGCTCACACAACATTTGACGGCACGGACAACATCGTCTTCGGATGTTGCGAAGTAAACACCAAGCGGTTTGCGATCGATACGAGCTTTAGGACCCGTGGCGTAGTCTGCGTAGAGTGTCGACTCCTCCACGAAAAAGTTGGTGTTCGTAGTGAGGGTGCCGTTGCCATTGGCAGAACTGTTCATGCAGTTCTCGAACGCCTCAAGCAGAGACGTTGGATCCGTTTGCTGAGTCTGGGTCACCGTTTGTTGGGTCTGCGCCAATACACCCGAAGCGAGTGCAGTGAAGAGCACAAGAGCTCGCGAGAGGAACACCATTCTTGAATGAAGTACCGGAGACTTGACTTCGACGCCGTAGATTCAGGAATGACAAACGGGTTGGTCATGAACGAAGGCAGCCAAACAACCTGCGATCTCAGGTAAAATTGACCGAAATCAAGTCAGTCGGTCTGCGGTTGGTAGCCGGTAAAAGGACAATCCTCGAGATTAATTTCTCGTACAGTAGCAAGCCTGGGGCGCACGTGATCTATGCTTACCGGTACATTAATATGCACTAAAAGCTGTGCATTTCATATGGATAACGATGACCGCATCGATTACTCTGAATTGTAGGCCAAGTCACCGAGTATATTATACGTGTCCACATCCCGAGATAACTGCACAAAACTCCATACATATGTATTGCGTAAAGCGCACATATGTTCAACATTGATCACGAACACACGACGGCAGTGGAACGCACTGTTAGTCAATTTGGTCTCCGTGCATACTCAAGTACTAAAGTTCGTGAACTGGCATTTGTTTGGTGCTGTAAAAGCTCGTCATGTTCAAAGCTCACATTCCTAAAAGCTAGGATTCGTACGTGCATGGACTAATCAGCAAAGCCCAAGTTGCATCGCGACCCTATTAATGCAAGCGTCCCTGCATCAAATTGATGTCGGGACGCTGCATTATGGCACGAAAAGTGAATGAGGATCGATCAATTTATCTTGCGATCGCATGTTCGTACTAATGCTCATCCACCCGGATAATCCACCGGATAAACTTCATGGCGCAAGTTCCTTTTCGTATGACCCATAGCCTATGGGTCATAGGAAAACAGCAGCAGATGCGTGCAGGGGGCCACATCTGGAACTTAGTCAGTACTAGGATATCGTTCCGTTTGCAGAGTTCGTGTTCTCTTGCTGAGTTGCATACAAGAGGTGCAAGGGTACACTTTCGACATGGGTGGGTAAATGACTGGTTAGTTAGTCAGCGACCTTCGTTGACGCTTAGTCAGAGCAACCTTGGTTTGTGCTAAATGATGCGTTGACTTCAGTGACTCTCCACCCGACTGGATTTCGTTCTCTCCGTTGTCTGCAAGTTGATCTCAACCTTGTTTGAATGGGTGTGGAAGATCAGTCGCTCTGAACTATTATCCTAGGAGCTTCACGATTTGCGCAATAGATGGAAGACGATGGACTTTTGCGTTCTCTCCGTTGTCTGCAAGTTGATCTCAACCTTGTTTGAATGGGTATGGAATATCAGTCGCTCTGAACTATTATCCTAGGAGCTTCACGATTTTGCGTAATAGATGGAGGGCGATGGACTTTTGTTATTGTGTCCGGCTGTAGAAGCGATGTCAATTGCCATTTTAGTTCGGGAGGCTTGATTGAAAACTGAGCTTATCCTCAAGAGTCCACATCGACGGGAACACATAACGACTCGTTGATAGAAGAACGAATGTAAGTAGGTGAGTCGATTCGCTTCTCTGTGTAGTGTTGAATGTGGGTCATCGTTGTCGTTCCCCTTCGAATTTGACCCCCATGGCAAGTTGTTGGTGCACTGCAGCCAGACGAAAACATGTTCCATCGAAACTTTAATTAGCTGGTGGCCAGATCGCTCGGCAAAACTCGAATCATTCGCAGTGTGGAGTCACACAATTCAACACAAAAGATGGAGAATGGATGACTTGACCAAACCTTATCCAGTCGTGTGGATCGCTAGAAAGCAAGCGAGTTCACAGAAGCTTCACCTAGGACTCAAGATCCAACGAACAGAACACGAGCGCATATGGAACCATAACCAGAGGCTCAAAATCCAAGATCAACGTGCGATGATGTAGACCTGTTGATTGCAGTGAGAAAATAAGTCACGGGGCCGTTCCCAACCTAAAATTTTTGAATGGTGCGCTTGTTGCCACGTCGAATGGCGTCAATTCAAGGAGCGCTCACTGAAGCTGCACTGGTCCCGGATCAGGATGCCGTTACGACGGACTTGTGAAAGTCTCACGTAAGAACGTTCCTTCTGTAAGCTAATGCGTCTTTTCAAGATCCATCAGTGGAAGGTCTGTAAGATGGAGCAGAGCTTATCCATACATTGTTGTTAGCTAACCGGTTGAGTCAATTGACACTCAACTCGAGCCGTGAAAGCCGAAAGGTGCTAGAGATTTTTTCCGATTCCTTCCTTCAACTGGACTGCGGCCCACTGAGATGGTCTCACCGGAGCCACGCGCGACTCAAGTCACGCATCACTTTCGATTTCTCCAAAAACAAAGCACTGGTAGACAATCGATCAGTTTTCGAGACGTCTGCGACACGAAAATCAAGTTCTGTAACTGGAGTCGAAAGCTCGAAAGGCGGTGAAGTGACCACGCGAAACTTCCTGTAAACGAACTTCTACCAGTCGCCAGCTCCATTCGCTCCGTTCACCCGTCGACATTTTCACAGTCACCGCCGGTCCCACAGGTTACCATGGCGAACGCCTGCATGAATTCCCTATCGGCTTCCATCATATCGGCATTGGCGCTCAAACCATCCACCGTTTACATCTTGAAAGTGGAAAATTCCAGGACACGAAAAAGTTGGCACATTCGTCGATGCTTTTCCGAATTTTGCGAGTTACGCGAAAAGCTCCTAGCGTTGATCGATGATCAGATGGCCGCGTACCTCACAAGCTCCGAAATGGACATCGAGACCAGCACGAAAAAGTTGGCACATTCGTCGATGCTTTTCCGAATTTTGCGAGTTGCGCGAAAAGCTCCTAGCGTTGATCGATGATCAGATGGCGGCGTACCTCACAAGCTCCGAAATGGACATCGAGACCAGTATCAGTTGTTCCACCGCCAGTTCCAGTGCCAGTACTTGCAGCAGTATCAACTCGTATCGTGGGAAAGCTCGCAACCAATTATCTCCAACGTCTGAGCGGTTTGCATACGTGTTCAAGCAGTTCCCACCCCGTAAATTGTTCGGTTCTCGATCCAAGCGAGTGATTGAAGCACGATCCATGGCATTGAATCGGTTTTTGCAACAGGCACTAGAAGTTGTTGAAGTCGTTCGGCAGCGTCAGTTGATCGCCATTTGCTTCAGTATGATGACCCATATCGAGAGCTTCCTGGATTGCAGAGCTCATCGAGAAGTAGCCCGAGTTGCTCCAGCCTCTAGTGTCAATAGAAGTGAGAGGCAACCGGACATGTCACCTCATGCCGCTAGGAGAGCATCAGCAGCCGTGTCACTCACGCCAGGATTTCACCATTATCCACTAGTACCAACTCCCGCTTTCACGATGACCTTCATCGATCATAAATATCAATCCAGTTCTAGCAGATATAGTCTCAGCAGCAGTGATGAAGAAGCAGATAGTGATGATGATACCCAGCGCTTCAACAACTTCGACTTCACCCAAAGATTCTACCGCGAATTTGGTCGGCAAGAAGAACGAGCAGAAATATATGATGAAGATTCAGACGACGAGGAGATGCAAATGCTCAAGAAGACTTGGAGTGCCATGTTGGAGAGCGAATTACGCGAGCGCAAATTGCATCATAGTGGTAGCCATTTCTCGATGCTGGAAAGTGGACATTCACCTGCTGAGACTTGGGCGAGACGCGTCGAAATTGCTGGTATTCACAGCGCTGTTAGGCTCAAACCAGAGGTAAATACCAAGGTCTCCAGGCCCGCATCGCACAATACAGAGCAGCTTCTGCATCGTCACCGATCAAGCTATCGACAGCCAGTTCAGCATTACCCCACTAGCGCATGAAACCACCTACGCGAGATGTTATCTATGAACAAGTATCCACGTAAGTGAGTTAGCAAATGAGTTAGCCCAGTACCGCACATTATGCCACCGGAGCCATGGCCATCGATGGAATTGACCACCGTTCCACCTGACTTCCCCACGTAACACGTAGCACTTAAGTAATATAACATGCCGTGGGCAATTACCTCTATTCTGGTGTTGTATCTTGATCCTCCGATATCACTTTGTGTGCGACCTGCACGATGCGCTCGAACGCAACATCTGAGTAACGCCGCCAACAAACATGGTCACGCCATTGCCTTGTTGGGAGTTGCGGAGTTGTTAGACCGTGAAAAACTTTAGCCACTGCATAACTCGTCCACTTGATGTCTTCAGCCTTGTTCTCCTCAGCGTCACTACCATCCATTGGATGTTCACCACCTAGACGTAGCTGGACAAGTGAACGGGTATCACGCTCAATTGCCTCGATCAGAGACGAGGTCAGTGGCCGTAGCATCTTTTGCAGCAGATGCTCGTCTTCATTGCTCTTAGTTTCATCATTCCCATTCACAACATCGTCGTCATCGAAATAGTGTACAAGTTTGCTCTCCAATGCATGTGCCTTCACGTCGAGCTCTTCGTCGTCGTCCTCGTCATCTTCATCACGCTTTGTCGGAGACGGTGTCGGTAGTGCAGCTGCATGTAACGCACTATACAGATGAGCGAGACGAGCAAGTTGGCGCGACTCGAGATGTTCGTGCTTTGCGTACAATACGTCAGTCCATCGATCTACGGCCTCGGCCTTAATCTCTTCAGTCACGTCAACTCGCCAGCCCAATTGTATCTGAAACGCTGGTTGTGATAGTGCCAAGCGTTGAATTTGACCAGTCTGCTGGGCTGTTCGCAGTTCCTGCAACATACGCCGTTCTCCTGTAGCCGCAGCAACAGCGACGGCGTTAGTCTCACCTTGCTGTTGCTCGTCTGAATTTGCTAATATTGCGTTAGGCTCCATAGTTTGCTCTCCATTGCCGCTGGTGTTGATGGCACGAGAATACCATTGTGCAGTTTCGTGCAAATGGAAATCAACGGCCCAAGAGCTTAAGTACCCGTCCTTGCGATGTGTAACACGTGCGTTGGGTAGCTCTTTTCGTCGAACAGCTTCCAGCAAAAGTTTTGCACATGAACGAGGTGCCATTTTCTTAGCCTGTGAATCGAGTAGTTGCAGCGTACACCGACTCATACTCAGAGGCTGCAACATTACCCGTAAACCTGACGTATGGTCTCCATCGGAACGTTGAGTCTCGAGTGCTAGCAACGTGAGAAAAGTTTCGACAGTAGCCGCTTTCAGATCAAGGTGGCGTTCTAACCAATCTCTCTCCAGAGACACAAGCGTCAGGTCACCACCACCTCTTTGGCTGGAGTAATTCACGGCTATAGCATGCTTTTTATTTTCTGGGGTCACTTGATACTGGAAAACAAGAGCCAATAATCTCCGAAGTTGGTCACGATGCAGCGCCGTAGAGAAAAGCAGCGAGCGGAAGTGTACAGCATCTTCGTTCAGTAGATAAAGTAGTGCCCGTGCAGACTTCCCGTCACGACCAGCACGTCCAACTTGCTGCACATAACCTTCAACTGAGGACGGCATGTGAAAATGCACCACTGCGCGCACATTCTTCTTGTCGATACCCATGCCAAAAGCCACAGTAGCCACCACCACACGGACTCGACCACGTGCGAAGCCTTTACGAACTTTTTCCTTTGCTTCGGAATCCATACCAGCATGAAAGGCCATTACTTTTCCGGAGCTACGCCACGTAGAAGGTAGTTGCTCACGAAGTAATGCTGCTAATTCCTCCGTCTGTCGTTGCTGGTGAACGTACACAATAACACCTCCACCGCTGCCTTTAGAACCTTGACTGGATCCTTTGCTCAGTTCGGGAAGTGTATGAACAAGGTGCCGCAGCCGCTCGTCATTGGATCGCACAGATCGAACCTCGAGTGCCAAGTTTCTTCGTTGCCACGGCATTTGGAGGACCATATCGCTTTCATCCTCGCACATCTTGTTGGTCCCTGCTTGAAATTGTCGGCGCGAACGTAATTGGTGCAATACATCATGAACAACTCGTCGTGAAGCCGTAGCTGTCACGCACAAAACGCACTGCGCATGGCGAAACACTTCCGCCAATCGAAGATAACTCGGTCTGAAATGATGAGACCACTCGGAGACACAATGTGCTTCGTCGACGCAAACAAGAGCCAAACGGGCGCGAACTCGGGGCATAGCAAGCAGAGATTGCATGCCTGCACCCAACGCTTTCTCTGGTGACAAGAAGATCAGTGATAATTTGTCAGCCAATAAATCGCGTACAAATGCTGCATGCTTTGCCTTCGAGGAGCTGGAGTCGGAGCCAGAGGACCCGGAAAGACACACGGCACGGGCCTTAAGAGGCCCAGGAAGGCTCTCATACTGATCATTCATCAGCGAGATAAGTGGTGAAATCACAAGTGTAATTCCAGGCAGGAAGAGTGCTGGAAACTGGTAACACAGCGATTTACCGGCACCCGTGGGCAATACTAGAAGGGTATCCTTTCGACGCAACACCCTCGAGATTGCCCATTGTTGCCCAGGACGGAAGTCAGCATGGCCAAATACCAGGCGTAAATTAGTAAGCATCGCTTTGCGTTGCTCTTTTTCGGTAGATTCGATATTCAAAGGCACGCACTCGATGGCTTCTGCTTCTGCAGCTGATGTACTCGCACCTGACGTTGATGAAGCAGTGAAAAGTGTCTGCAGCGCGAGTGGAACGTGATCATCTTCCCATAGGAAGAAGTCGCAACGACCTTCATCAAAACCCAATGGACACGAAAAGAATCGGCGCCCATGGTTTTTGTTCTTCTTTTTTACCTCCAAGTTTTGACAGACCAGCGCATGGTGACATCTCGGAGGTTCCAACGGCTCTGTTTTTTGTTTGGGCGGTGCTGAATTCAACTCTTCCTGACCAGAGAGCCCACGCACCTTCTCAGCCTTGGCTAGTGCCTCTAGGCATTCCTCAATAAAGTCTACTCCGTCATCCGCCAGCATTGGTTTGTCCTTTTTGCGTTGTTGAGTACCCTTCGCGTTAACAACCGGAGCAAGTCCAGAAGCGTTATCACCGATAGCTTCATCCAGCGGGTTCTCATTTCGTGCTCTCAAGTAAGCCGGTCGCTTTTTCGCACGTCCAGAACTGCCCTTAAACCGCTTGCGCATGTTGAGTCGCACGAAATTGTTGCTGACGGCACTCTGGGCGTCCTCCGCTTTCCATCGCTCAAACTCCGCTGTCTTCTCAGCCACACCAAACTCGCCTGATCCCACTCCGTTATCTTCTGATGGCGAATCAAAGTCGTCGAGATTCAACACACTGTTCCCTGTCGATGCAAAACCCCACGTCTCCTCTTCATCAGGAGCTTTTCGCTTTCCAATCGCTTTAGTTCTCTCTTCCTGTATCGATCCGCCGTCTTTCCCATCCGTTGAACTCTCTGTTGTAAGCCCTAGAGAGGAACTGCATGTAGTATCTCTCAATTTGGTACCAAGGATACTGTCCAGATCGTCCTCATCTCCTCCCTTTTCATCCGCTTGGTCCTGGGTGAAAACCTCCTGAAACACTCGATCAAAACCTGTTTCTTGACGTTCTCTCTCTTGTTGCTTGGCACGTTCTGCTGCCTCGTCCTGAGGCTTCTTGGCTGCTCCACTGCGCCACAATTGCTGACGTACCTTTACAGACATTGCGAGTCCTAATTTACCAGTTTTTCGTTCAATTTTCGGCTTCTGGCTTGTATTTTTCGCCGATTTTTCAGTCACAGAGAGCTTCAAGATTTTTTCCGATGTCTTTATCGGGGGTTTCTTCTTTTTCTTCTTGTCTAAAGCCCGTAAAAGCCACGCAGCATCATCAGAACCTAAAGTAGCAGCTTTTGGGGGTTTGGTAGAAGGCTTTGAAGCTTTATCAACACTTCTGCGGGGTGCAAAAAGAGGTACAGATAGAGAAGACGACGCATAAAAGCCACGCAGCATCATCAGAACCTAAAGTAGCAGCTTTTGGGGGCTTGGTAGAAGGCTTTGAAGCTTTATCAATACTTCTGCGGGGTGCAAAAAGAGGTACAGATAGAGAAGACGACGCGGGAGAAGATGACGTGCTTGCTGCCGTAGTACGAGCTGTAGAAGTTGAGGTCTTGTCGCCGGAAGAACTGCCGTTAGGCTGCTGTCGTCGCGGCCACATTTTTTATTATGAAGTGCCATCAACGTATTTGATTGGCTGATATTTCTATTCTAACCTGCTATGTAACAAGTTACAGTTAGAAATACACACATTTCTAACCTAATTTAAAAATTGCTCGTTTTTCAAAATTTGGGAAAGGAATTGCGGGAGTGAAATACTACCTTTGCCAGCATCTTGTACGTGTTTGAAGACGTTCCGACAAGTTACAGTTAGAAATACACACATTTCTAACCTAATTTAAAAATTGTTCGTTTTTCAAAATTCGGGAAAGGAATTGCGGGAGTGAAATACTACCTTGGCCAGCATCTTGTACGTGTTTGAAGACGTTCCACCAGTATTTCACTCTCTCTCAACATTTCTGACTGTGAGTCTGCGTTCTCTTTGTAGTATGCACTGCCGTATTATTGCTACCCTGCCTCATTGGGGGAAAACTTCGCCGTTGTGGTTGTTTGTGCAACGTCGTTTGTTTGGTTGCTGCATGGTATTCACGTGACTTGCTGTTGGTGATAACTTCAGGTGTTGGAACCATACCGGTGATCCATCTCTACTAAACACATAGTACGTTGCGTTAGCCAGAAGTCGTCACTAGTGGTGGTGATCAAGACCAACACAGGAGCAAGCAGTTTTTCAAGTTACTTGTCTATAGATAATTTTCAAGCAAAGTATGCTTGTGCGCGATAGCGTAGACAAGCAATCAATTATACTGGGAACAACTCAGAATATATAATGGGCGGCCCTCGACAAATAAATTCGTGAGCAGCAGCATAGTCTCCTTGTTCCTTTCTTACTGTTGCTTGCTTCATGGGGTGTTTTCGACAGCATAACTATGATGCAGACACATTGGATTATGCACTGTTGTTGTTGATGCGGTCCAAGATGGATCTCCCACAACAGGACGAGAAAGCAAAACTGTAGGGAGTCGTCCACCTACACAAAATGGTGATGTGGGGATACTATTATCGTTACTTTTAATTACAGGATGACTGCAATCGAAGTTGGCTAGAATGTCATCAGCGCTTACAACGAAATCCCATTGATGCACGAGTGCAAAGTCGCTGAATCTAAGCGAACCGGTGCACTGCATCGACTACCGCTACTTAGTTGACGTCGATCATGTACCTAGATCATCCTGACTCACCTTTATCATTTTTACCGACAAATTAGGGAAATATAAAACGTCCAGAATCCGAATATTGTAGACTATTGCTAGAGTTCAATATTAACAATAATTAACTTTCTGGAGGATCAGCCGCTTGGTGTTTTCAGCAAAGATGCCTAAATTTCCTGTGTTTACCATTGTTCATGTATAAAATAAACTAATATACTTAAGTAGCCGTACAAGTACAATTTTCGGACTACTCACAACATACAAACCTAAATGATCCAGGTGCACATCGAAATGCAACTGGAAGAATTCCGACAAACCCGACAGCTCCAGACAAAAACTACACACGAATTTTCAGTCTATCTGCATCAAGCTTCTATAGGTTAAAATACCTAAATAGAAGACCAATCCACCCTTGATAAACCAAGAAGTTTACCCATGGGATATTTTTACGAGCATGCGATTGCAGGGTACTTCAAGTGCAAAATGCTTCTACATCGCTTGCAAATTAAAGACTTCCACCACCAGTTTGATGTCGGTACAGCGATGTAGCTTTGCTTTGCTGATTAGTCCACGCATTTTATCTCCATCGGGGCATATTTAATTAATGTGTTATGCTGAACCAACAAATACCCATGTACACAGCTTGTGGGTGTTTCGAGCGCCATGGCCTCAGCGCAACGTACATTCAGCAGGAATATCGAATATGGGGAGCCCTTGGATCCTATGATATCATCATAGGTCTCTTTGACATCTGGGTTGCTTGTGAGGGAAGGTGAGATTTGTATCCTCAAATTCGCGTGCAAGCAACGACCGTACCGATGGCATTTTAATAACTTTAATTTTTCTGAAGTTGTAGTTTTTGAAGATGCTCTGTCTTACTATAATAAAGCTAATCTAGTTTTTAGGTATCATACCGAGGCTTTACGTGCATGTATAGTACTTCTCCATTCAGTAAGACCAAATTTTCTAATTGTGACGAAAGGAAAGCGTTGCTGTTTGCTCGAGATCACGGGGCGTATTGAACATGTGAGTGGTTTACGCAGTATGGAGGTTAGTGCAGTTATCTCGAGATGTGGCCACGCATACTTGAGCCAAG
>NBNE01001831.1:0-10824 GCA_002215365.1 Phytophthora megakarya | reverse complement strand
CACTCGCGCTGGCAAGTCCCGCGCACTGGAAAACCCGACACCACACGTACGAAGCCCACCACGGACTGGAGACCTAACACTGCGGGGTGTTGTGCTCAGGCACAACACTAGGATGCTGACGCGTGCAAGCGAGCTTAGCACGTAGCTCCTTAACGTTTGCAGGTACACGGTTAATCGTGTACCCGGTGAGGTCTCTCTCGCTGGTGCGGGGAGCACCAGTGGGACAGTGCGGGCAATGGACGCCCATCGGAACCGCACAAGGAATGTTCGCGTTCACGGAACCTTCGTGAACGCGCTGGACGACAGAAGTAATGGAATACTTCATGAAGCGCTCACGAGCGGAAGCAATTCGCTCGCGATAAGCTGTCGAGTCTTTGTTGAAGTTTGCAACAAACTGATTCCACCTTTGACAGAGTGCCTGCCACTCGGGCACTCTGCTTCGCCCCGAAGTCTTCTTCGAGCTCCAGTACCGGAGCTCATGAAAGAGCGAGATATAGTGGTCTCGCCTTTGGTTCGTCGTCGGCTCGAAGTGCTTCGAGGCAGCTTCAGCGTCGTCGACAATTCGATTGTCGACGTATAACGGTATCTCGTTCCGAGGAACCATACACCCGTACCGATCCTTGATAGCACTCTCGGACGGCATCCAAGGTTCGCGCACTATATCGTCGGTGCGCGTGGCATCACGCTGCTCCGAGGTGATGGCAAGCGCTTCCAGTCTGGAAGGCACTGCATCACTAGCACTTCGCGGACGCTTCGAAGATGAAGCGTCCGAATCGTCTTCACGAGGGCGGCGAGTCCCAGCCGCAGGCTTGGAGTCGTGTGACAGGGAAGACGAGGTACCATCGTCTTCAAGCTCTCTATCCTCGTAGTCCACAGGAATACCGCCGTCGGTCGAGAGAACCGACGAACCATCGAAGACAGTCCTAGGACTGTCTGGTTTCGCGGCCCCAGCGCGCTGCTTCGCCTCGATCTCGAACTTCTTCTCTTGAAGCTCGAAGTACTTGTCGACAGAGAAGTTCTTCTCTGTCGTCCCACTCAGAGGTGTCGGCGTTACCGCCGACACATGTGCGGAAGCAGGTATCGACGCGGAGGTCGGTGCAGACGCGGGGTCAACCACAGGAGTCGACGCTACGGTCGACGCGGACACTGGCGAGGCCACTAGTGTTCGCAGCGAGGCGCTCATTTCGAAATGAGCGCGGAATTCTCTCGGAGGCTTGACTCGTCAAGGCTTGGATTGACGGTGTTGTGACCGGCACGTCAAATTTTAACGGGGGGTGGGTGGGTGGTGTAACGGGGTTACACGAAACTCTAACCGAAACGTTAACCGGTTAGAGTTAGATGTTTCATGTCTTGGCGTGTGAATACACCAAGACTGCGTTTGAAGGGATCCTATTGGTAGAGTGCGCCACACCTCTACCAATCAGCGATGCGAATCACTGTCAGCCACTCGCTGACAGTCCCTTAGATATTGGATAATCAGTTTAGGAAGGAAACTCTTTAAACAAACAATACAGTTCTCATTTTACGCTATCTTGTTCCTATCTTGTCTTACTGTACACACGATGCGTGTGTACACTATACAACCTAGGAATACCTACGCTTCCTCCTACACGTGCGCACACGTGTAAGCTAACTAGTGAGCCCTAGGCCCACTACAGTATATGTCCCTGGGACGCATAGGCTGGTGACGGGGAGCGCCGCTATGGCCTGGCCGAAACAGAGCGGGGGTTCCCCGGAACCAAGAGTGCGATCGTGATGGGCGGCGCGAGAAACGCCCTGGACGAGCCCGGGAACTATGGCGTCGCGAGTGCGAACGCGAACGGGAACGGCGAAGTGACCGCGACCGGAGTCGCGGGCGCGACGGCGCACGCTCCGAGTGGTGACCGCGCCTTGGCCTCCCAGACTAGCGTGACGCCGAACGATCCCGGCGAGCGACGCATGGGCCGTCAAAGCCGTGCGCTCGAAAGAAACCGGCTGGAGAGCGGGTTTGGTCGTCTGGTTCATGGACAGTAATAGCTCGAGAGACGACTCTATCAGGATGAGAATCGGCGGTGCGAAAACTGTCCCCGGGATCTCCAGGAGGCGCCGCTACAGTGAGGCGATCGACGTCAGCAAGGTGGTGGTGGGAGGGGTGCGGCTGGGGCCGCGAGTACCGACTGGGAGAAGGGAGCCGTGAAAATAGCGCTGGGTGTGAGCATGGCGTCGGCCCGTGTAAGGAGCGGGAGCTCAGACCCCGGTGTGGTAGTTGTGGGAATGTCGGACGAATCGTCGTCGGAGATGGACGGGATCGGAGGGTGGATAACCTGTCAGACGGCGTCCGCAGGAATGTCCGCTGTCTTCTTTCCCCGGGGGTCACATAACAAACTGGACGGGTGTCGAGGTCCACCATTGAGATCTCCGTCGTACCGGGTGCAGTGAAGGCGCTGAACAGGCTAGGTCGCACGGCATCTGGCCCTGTCGGTGGGGCGGTGTGGAAAGTCCACCAGTCAGTGTCGAAACGGAGTAGCTGTAGGGACGGCGGGCATCCGTGCAGAAAAACCAGTAAAACCTCGAGACGGGAGATGGCCTGGGCCCGGACGGCAGAAAGAGGAGCAGCGACCACCTGCCAGCGTTTGCCAGCGTAACATCGGATGACGACCATACAAATGTGTCCGCAACCTGATTCCTGGATCAAGTCGGCGTCATCAACGAGAGCGATGGACGAGGCAGGCGCGTATGCCAGTACTTGGTTACACAGGAACACCTCAGAGGTGCGCTTGGAAAACTTGGTGTCGCAGCTGGGTGTGGCGACAAAGAACTCAGTGAATCGGAGAAATCGAAAAACTGTCCGCAGCGGCCGCTCCAGGAGCTCGTGACGAAGATCATGGGAGGGTTGCATCAGACGCCAGAGAGGGATCCAGTAGGAAACGTCAACATGCTCGCTGAGAGCAGGATCGATCTCCGACCGGCGCTGACCAGGAAGGAGGAACGTGAGGGTAGCCTGCCAGGCGGGGCTTGATGCCGTCAGACTCGTCGAAGAAGGGGCTCTGAGCCGTTGCCTTGGACTGGGAATCGCGCGACAAGGTGGCGTACCCGGGACAATCCCAATTGCCCGTGAGGTCATCTGGAGCCTCCAGACGGGCCGTCCGGCCGCCGAGACCGACGTACGACGCGCGCACCGGGTCGCAGGGGCGGTGGGCTGGGAAGCGATAGCGTTCATAAAAATTTCTTGTCGGCAGTTTGGCTGTTCCTTATTCACGGAGATCTGAGCTCTTCGACGCCTTAAGGCAACACGGTGAATGGCTGGTGCTCGCCGTTGGCCTCCGGTACGAAAACCCCGGTTACGTTCTTCGTACTTAACCGCACACCTTCTAGAGAAATTGTCGTGCATACCTTACGAATCGTATGCAATTCTTCTGGAGTGTCTGGTCTATGTACGAAAAAAGACGAATATGTGTCCGTATGTGGCTCAAACGTTTCTGGTATGTGACGGTATGTGGCACAAGTAGAAGGATAGGGGAATAAAGATAAATTCAAGGATTTGAAAATCTGGAAATGGTTCCTGGCCTCTCATTTAGAAAGCGACCCGAGCGCATGTGGTCAAAAGTGGAGGAATGCGCTCCCCCGTACGTAAGACTGAAGTTACTCCGCACTGTTTGAAAAATGTACGTCTCGGTAACATGTTGTTGTTCGTAGCAGATCTCTCCCGTATTGGAACACCATTTGTGGCCAGTTAGAGCAGTATTGACATCAATGAGTGCAGCACATGAACCACCAGGGGGAAACTATCTCCCAAAACGCTAAATCTAGTATTAAAAGGTGCGTTAGAACCTGCGCAAGATGTTAATTACGTGGCAAGAATGCTGTGGTGGAGCGGGATCAGCAAAAGCTGCGAAGATGCTGGATCCGGCTTGTCACTGTGCCAAGGACACCGACTATAGGAGGGGGTACTCCTAGTGATCCGTTATCAGCTGAACTTCCTCACCTTGTGTACCCGTCGGTAGGGCTGGATCTTGCTCCTCCGGTAACTGCAGGAGAGGTCCAAGCGTTGAAGATCTTGAATGTCCTGGCGAGACGCAGGGATGTGGGGTAACATCGCGGAAAGTCTTCGCTCTGCTGCCGAGTAGGTTGATCCGGAGTCCACGTGAGCTGTCGAATACGGATCACCGGTGGCGGATCCTGGATCCGGTCGTTAAGTTGCCTTGGTGTGTTGGCGGTTGTTGATCTTGCGATCCCTTTGAGTTGCTTGCAGCCTCCGATGGCTGGATCTTGGCGGTATTTGGAGCCAGGAGTGTATATACATGAAGGGAGCGCCGGAGCTTGCACGTATAGAATAAGTATTAGGTAGTTGGATCTGGCCAATATATTATCCAGTTATTCAAACTACACTAAATACAATATTCCTAGTACGAGATCACCTTGTATGACCAGTATAAGCCTTGATCCGAGGTGTCCGTAGTACACTAAGTGTGGACCAAACAAAGAAACCAACCACTTGTGCCCAATGATGCAAATTCGATTCTCTGTTATTCCTAAGTCTTTGATCCTGGCTTGTCTCACCTTCTACTACCTGGATCCACATATTTCCTTCCCACCATCTGTTTATCTTCGGATCTGGCTGTGTACCATCGAATGCTTACCTTGTTTACTTGATCCTGATTCGCCTTGGGTAATCATATCTGGATCAGGCATAATTATACCCAGATCAGGCACCTATAAATAGGTCCTCCCAGATTGGCCCAGTCACCTCATAATCAGTTGATCTGAGTCCATCAGACCTTCTCAGATCTGGATCCACCGTAGTCGCTTCCGATCCCGGCATACCTGTCACTTCACTTGATCCGATCACTTCCTGGCCGTGATTTCTCGGAATCCACTTCACCACAATGCTTTTTGCGCGCCAATGCAGAATGGTGTGTTGATTATAGTGCGTATGACGGAAAATCCAATGGAGCTGTTTTCCTAAGGTAGTTACCAACCCTTTCCTGCCATATGTGAAGCGAAGTTGGTGGTACGAACGAGAACATCACAGGCTAGAACGTTGATCTCCTCAGCAAAATAGCTCGATCTCCATAGAATTTTCCCGTGTTTGACCAGTATGAATACAATATGGTATGTTTAGGCCCGAACGAAATGCTTAACTATTAATGTTTGCCTTCTTTTGAAACCCTACATGATTTAACACTTTCATATTTTATAAGTGTTTTCAAGCGATTAACAAGCAGTATAGTACTGTTTGTTATTCAATAAACACACCTCCATACATTGTAGCCGAGCATTTCTGGTAGGTTGATCTTAGCAACTTACCTGGGTGCTGGTGGAAGGGTAAATAACCTTCTCATTGTACAAGGACTTCTTCGTCGAAGCCCAGATCTAAAAACGTGCAACATGTGCATGTACTTGTACTAGATTCTGATCGTACTTACCGCTGTTATGCTTGCAATTTACCTGTATGTGACGAAATGCACCTCGAACGATAAAAGCACTTACATCACATACTCATGAATATGTGACGATAAGTGTCTCGACCACAAGGCACATTACGTCACATACATGCCCTTTTCACGCACAGCGTATGTGACAGCAGACAACGCCAAATTATTCGTGCAGATTGTACCACGATTTCCCGAAAGTAAAAGTGTCAAGCACACAAAGCTCAATTGAAATTGCACTTCATGCGAAATGCACTGGAAATCATCGTGCACTTTGCACGAAGCACTTGTAACTAGTATTACAAGTACAAACGATGCTGTTGTTACGATTGAAAGTACCCTCCCAACCAAACTACGTTGAGATCTGTGTTTTAAACTCGCGTGTTAGTGTTTGCCACGACAGCTGATCTAATCTACGTATTTGTTGCCTTGTTCGAATTGAATTGAAATGACAGCCAGATTTCAACTTGTTCGTACAGTAGCCCAGCACCACCAATGGAGCTGTGAGCTCGGAGGATCTCGTCAGCTGATAGAAGAGCTTCAAACAACGCTTAATGCGTTGTAATTCAGCGCGTCGAACATTTTCCAATCTAGTCCTCTTATCATGTTTAGTGGGCAGTCGTAAAGGTGGCAGACCTACACACCTTTCCAAATCACTCGAATTGTCCCTGCGCGCAAAATTAACTCCATTGGGGCTCGATTAAAACCACCATGTGGTGTAGCGAATAACACTTTCGCATACCACCGAGCTTTCAAGGCTAACTGGCACAAGAGCTGTCGGAGAAAGCTAGCCTCAGACTCTGATTGGCTGATTTTATTCCCCGCGCCACAGTGACCCAGTGACGAAGTCACGCTTAGGACCGTCCGAGCCCTCAGTCATCCTAATATAACCAGGCTGAGGGTTTTTCCGGATTATACTAAATGAGGATTTCATACCTTATTTGACTGGGTTCCCGTTTAAAAGAGCCCTCGGTCAGGTTCGGAATGATCGTGAGTTCGTACCTACGTGAACTCTCGGTCGGTAGATGTCGGTAGAGAGAGTCGGCTGGGAATTGTTCCACAGGATCTGTTTACACTTGATTTTAGTATTGTAGTAGGACTCATCAATTGATGGACTGTAGAGGGCTCTCAGAGCCGTACATTATTCGAGGTGAGGGCAGTTGTGGTGAAGCGAATCGCAGCTTCGCAAACCACCGAGCTTTCAAGGCCAACTGGCACAAGAGCTTTCAAAGAAAGCTCACTTCGGACCGTGATTGGTCAATTATACTCCCCGCGTCCTAGTGACGGAGTCACTATTAGAGCCATCCGAGCCCTCAGCCATCCTAATATAACCTAGCTGGGGGTTATTCCGGGTTATCCTAAATTAGGATTCGGTGCCTTATTTAACCGAACGCTCGCTCACGCGAGTCCTCGGTCGAATCTGGAATGATGGTGAGTTCGTACCTACGTGACTCCTCGGTCGGTAGATGTCGGTAGAGGAGTCGGTTGGGGATTGTCCCACAAGGATCTGTTTATACTTGGTTTTAGTATAGGAGTAGGAATCTTCGAGAGACAGGCGGTAGGGAGGCTCTCAGAGCCCTACATTTGGCAGTAATAAAAAGCAGTTCTCCCCCAGCTAACAAGGGTCAAGTCCGTCTTCGGTAAGTTTAGCTAGCTTATCTTAGGGCCAAGATATGCCTGGTTGTGTGGATGCCTGTTGATAGACCCGAAGTACATTGAACGAAGGGCCTGTCTGCTAGGTAAGACCAACAGGAGAGTGTGGCCGTGTACAGAACGTTAGCGAAAGCTCGTTCAGTGCGTATTTGTGCGGACAGAGGGTTCTCACGTACATTAGACTTCCTACCTAGGAATCCCTCGGGCCCCCTGTACCAAGTTTACGAAAACCGGTACCGTTCCTTCTGAGGGCTACAGTGGGCTCGAGCGAGAGCTCTAATTATAGTTCCTAGTCCTCGCTCGTGGCAAGGCAAGTTTTTAAGGGTTGCCGGAAGCAACCCAGGGTACACAGAGGCTAGTCCAACCCAGTTTAAGGGATCGTTCCTGGTCTTCAGGTATTGATCCAACAAGTCACTTACCTTTGCAGGGAAGTGTGTTGTTGTTGGCAGGAATTCACCCGAACGTGATAATTCTATCGTGTCCTACACGACATGGGTAGTAAGATAGGTACTGCTGAGGGATTGAAAAATATTTTGCTACCAGCAACTTCATTTTTTTCTCAGGCAACTCTTTCACTGGATGTCGTGGAAGCTCCACACCACGAATTGATGCCTCCCATATACTTTTCACATTAGAACCGAATAACTCAGCAATCAGAGCTCATGGTAGGAGTGCAATGTTACTAGGATCAATCATTCGAAAGGTAATTGCGTCCTTGTCTGGTGTATTTACTGTCGTGCAAACACCTTCATCAATCTCAAACAGGTAATTTGCAGTGTAACCAGCAGGTGGGGGATGAACTACTTGCACAGCGGCGATCCCGTACCAGTGAAAAATGCATTCCGGACTTTCGTGATCGAGAAAAACTGCATCGATACTCTTGACTTTGTTCATCTCGCAAATTAACTCACAAGGTGAAAAAATACTGATTTTCCTGACGGCGTTGCGGCACCAGGCCACAACACGATCAGCAATGCTGTGAGAGCGAGCGGGGAATAAACATAGAAGAGAACTACTTTTTATACGGAAACACCACCGATTGCATCGCAAAGAACATCAGTACAACCTTCGACTTATTTTGACCGACGCAGTTGTCAAGCAAGCTGAAGCTAATTCCAGCAGGGACCACACCATTTCCGAGCATCATTCTGTATTGTAGTCAAGTGATAGTACAGCCGAAGACTGCATAAAGCATCAGCACACTTACCTTGAGCACATTCGTCGTAGCAATACACGTGATTCTTGTTGTTCGTAATATCGGCGATAAGGAAATTGTGAACTATCAAGTTACTTTTGAAATAATCCGCAGACGGACGAAAATGACGATAATATGGCATCGAAATACCCCATCAAAGTCTTCAGACTGAATCTAAATGCGTGTGAAGTCGTTAGGTTCATTCATGACTGCGTGGCTTAATCGTCAACCGCATCATCCACATCGTTTGGTGAAGTGTACCACACATCACCATCCCTCTTAGTTACTTCATCAAAGGTATCTGGAATAATTTCGGTGGGTATGTGCTGGTGAGGAGAGTGCAAAGCTGAGTATCCCTTTATAAATGCAGAAACAAATCGGCGTTGTGCGGTGGCTTCATCAATATACATCTTCTTCTGGAGCAAAATTGATCATATTTCGTCTCTAGTAATATTTGGATTTTGTAGCTCCACATCTAGTCGAACACAACAATCACACACGTCATCTGCTGGTCTTGTCAATCGCACACCAGGGAAATAGAAGTGTATATATTGCGTGAAGAGCGAGTAACTTAATACTCGTGCGTCCTCGTTTGCACGTTTGATATTCTCTTGATAACGAGCATGAACCGCTCTCCACGTCAATCTAGCCTTCGTAAAATACTGTCTCGGACGCCTATGCGAACAAGGGAACCCATCCTCCAAAATCCACGTACTACAATGCAATTTAAAGGCTTCTTAACCACTTTCACTGAATGCGTGCGACGGTTTTGCTTGTTCATGGCATGTGTGCCACGTTTCGAGGACCTGTTGTCTAACTTTTCTTAGTCTAGCAATGCGTAAACCACCGACAGGAATTATAGCTCAAACTTCTGGTTTGGATAGTCCTTATTGAAGGAGATTCATCACTAAGCCCTCAGACTGCTGCCACTCGTTACCGCCGTAGTTTGTATCACAGGAGTCCCAGTCTTCGCGTATCTGCTTCACAGCATCTTCGCCTAGTTGCTCAAAAGCACGAGCATAAGCTGCTTCCTTTCGGCCGGGCCCTTTCTTGCGTTTACGCGGCGGGATCATACCTTGGGACACCCTGTACACTGGTGATGCAGTGCTCACACGGCTGCAGAAACGAAAATGAGGCCTTAGGAAACCGAAAAATAAATAACTCCAAATACCGACTTTGTATGCGGGACACAGGTATTCAGCCAAGCGCTTCAAATGCTTTTCAACCTCGGATTCCAAATAACCAAAGAACCCCGCTTGCACATCGCACTTCCATCCGCAACAGGGCCTTTGTACAAAAGTTCCAGACATCGCGTTTTTGGACATCCTATCGGTATTGCTGCTTGTCGTGGCTCCCGTGGAGTTGAGGGCGATTTCAGGTGCTCGTTAGATGGAAAATTGATCTTTTCTATCACACTAACATGCAGGAGCCCGAAGGCACAGAGGTGCTCCATGGAGAGCCCTTGAACTTGAAGATGGAGTTGGCAGTGTCCAACGCGTGCTGCTTGTGGCCTGTGTTCTTGTGCTACGCATACGCCAGATCCTTCAAGGTACTTGCGGGGTACCGCATTCTCTTCCTAAGAAGCTATCGCTTGGTTCGTAGGTGTGAAGAATGATTTGATGCGACGCGCGTTGACAGTCTAGCGTAGAAACCGCAATGGATGGTTATAGTGCGTTGTCGTGCACCACAGCCACCACGAACGGGTCACACACCGGCGTGGATAGTTTGGCAAGGTTACGCAAATCCTTCAACAAGGGTACTGGATCTCCAACTTTGTAGTTGTTGTCGTATCGGAATACCTCCAAAATATAGGTACACCTCCCTCCAACAACTCCCACTTCGTCATGAAGACTTAGTAGGCTTATTTGGGGTCAACACAAGAACCCGAAGGCCTTAGTCCGATCCCTTGCACCGGGTTGGTCTGTGTTTCTGTGTACTGTGGTTCCCGCAGGTCAACCACTAAAACCCTCGGCAATCCTAGTCATGGGCAAGCCTAGGATGCCCACACACACTCAATATACCACGCAGTCCCAACAGCGGAAGGGTAATGGTCTTATACGGCTCTATACGTGGGTGCCGGGGTTAATCCCGCGCCGGAATAATAAGAATGACGAAGCCTTGCCTCCTAATGTATGGCGAAGACTCGTAGTCTGTCGACCCGTCTCCCAACGTATGACAAGATCTCAATGGCGACAACTCGCCCTAATACCCAATACACAATGCCAAATCTCTTGGCTTTGCCACGGGCGTACACCACAGAACACTAGTTCGCGTGCACACCGACAGGCATAATCCTACCTACCAAGTACGACCTACACCACACAGGACTTACCGCTGAGTGGTCGGACTTGACTCTTGAGGTTGGTGGGAAAATCTGTTCTGTTATATTTGCCCTTATGGGCTGATCTAATCCTTGATACTTCCTATAGTCATATACAAATATCTAATATAAACGCGTCCGTTATGGAACCCCCTAAAACTCCCTTTGCTTCGACGAGTCGCGAATGCCTTCTTGGGCTTGGAGCTTGAGTGGTTTCACGTTCCGTTGAGTCCAGTCGTTGGATT
>NBNE01001830.1:0-10835 GCA_002215365.1 Phytophthora megakarya | reverse complement strand
CACTATGACTGAAGCCAAAACCCCAGAACACACTTCTCTCTATAAGATAACCAAATACAATACAGAGCTTTGAATATACAAATATACAGAACTCTAGGGGGACTACGAACCCTTAGAGAGCAATCGTTAACATGAAATGGGTACCTACCCTTACCGTTCACTTACAGCAGGCCCAATTGGGATATGGAATGCCGTGGATCAACTCAGAGCACCGTCGTGTCTGATCCCCACCGCAACTTGGACTTAGTACAGCTGGAGACCCTCACGCGGTACACTAGGCACCCGTCCTGCGCGCCTTACGAAACCCCTTGTGCTTCACAAGGTAAAAAGCTCTATGATTATCTTTCTTATACTGCTAAATCTTTCTCTTGGTATCATATGTTCCATATTTCACTTGATCTATTTGGATCCGGGGTAAATATCTTGGTTTCAGTATAGCTAAGTACACTCATCATGGTTGAACTTCAAACACACTTGGTTTCACTATGCATCCACGTAGCATCATCGGAAGTGAGGCACATCACCTCACTTCACACTGACTAGTCACCACTTGATCGCGTTACACTTTGGCTCAGGTCTCTGACTTCAGAAGGGATTCCATAACATATCGTAACATGTAATCCATCGTAATAGACTTGAATCTCTGGATCTAGTCTTGTTTAATCGTAGAATCTTTGAATCCGTAACGTAATATCTTCATATACACGTTGATGCTCTTGATTCTTGACACATTGGCGTCCGGATTCAGGGATTTCCATCGGGATTCAGGGAATTAGTCACGGAACTCTGGGATATTCGGTCGGACTCTAGAATATAATGCTCCACACTGCTTGTAGAACATGTCACTACTCCATCTGTTGTCCATCTCTTGTTTGATCGTGAGTCTTGTGCGTAAATAATATCTATTGGTAACATTCCTGAGCTTGGGACTGGCGTTTTCTGGACTGAACTAAGGCAGTACGGGGTGCTTGGTGCAATACGTTTACATCAACACTTTTCACAATTGTAGGTACCCGTAGTCAGGACGAGGGCGAGTCTGGACTGAGCATCATAATGCTTCCAGACTCTAAGGCCGTTCCTTAGCTCTTTCCAAGTCAATTAATTCTCACACGTTCCACAGTCACTTTTCTTTCCACACATTCACACTTGGTGATCTGGCATCCATTACCTAATTCATGGTTCCACACAAATCCTTGCTCCCATGAGAAATTCCAAATCACTTCGTGTCATGTCCGGGTTAGGTGGAGTTCAATCGTATATCACTGCCATGGCTAGAGTGAAAATCACACTTGAAATGATCGTCGTGTATGTCATGAACGTTTGGCTGGCAAATATAGGTGAAGGGTTGGAAGTCCTGTTGGGAATGGATTTCATGTATACCGCGGGGATACGCCTGTTCATGCGAGAAGGTTTAGTGAGGATACCTGATGAAGAAATGGTGGTAATGTGCACTGGACCAAATCGCGAGCGAGTGGGCCTGGATGTGCCAGTACACCCAGATGAGACTCTGCATCTCCAACCAGGCGAACATGCAATTGTCCGAGTGAGATATGGCCAGACGAATCCTCAACGGGAAGTCGTTTGGCCGGGCGAGGAGATCGCTGGGTGACCGAAGTCATTTACGCCTCGAAATCATGGGCGGTGGCTGTCAAAATGGTTAACATTTCGCAGTCGAGACTATGGTTAAGTACTGGAACTGTCGTGGCAAGGATTGTGGAGTATGGTTACTTCCCCCAGGCGGGACGGTTCGTTCGGCCGGGAACGCCGCAATACAAGGAGTGGTCGCAGCTGATCTATGAGAATACCAAGTCCATTGAGCGACAGAGGTATGAACGGAAGCTGACTGAGCTCGAAGAATCCCTGCGACCACCTTGTGTACAGGCCCCTGAGTATCGATAGCCTTCAAAGTTATTGGTGCGTCCGGAATCAGGAGCCACCACTGCCCGCGTGGACTGTCTTCAAGTCTGATCGGCTAGAGACAGGAAAGCGTATGGTCAAGATGAATTCAGATGCTAGAACCCAAACGTGCGAGACCTGCGACGTATCGACGCAGACGGACCCCGGACGGGAGAGCGAATGTGTGAACGTCCCGTATGCGAGTCGAGACAGTTTGTGGGTAGATTACGAAGCCGAACCAGAATCCGAAAGATCAGCGGACCCGGCGGAAGAGTCCGGGCGGTCCAATGCAGCCGACGTTGGAACCCTGCCAGGTTCCTCGAGACAAACGGACGAGCGGACCCCCGTCCAGAAGTTGGAGGTAGTGTATAACTGAGCGATGAAGGCTACGCATGAAGGGTTGGATCTAGAACCTGGTGTTTACATCCATGAGGGAAGCGAGTTGATGTCTCAGCTGGGTGATGACTTCATGATGTTGCCGGATTTGAGCGACCTCACACCTGAGTGTGAAATCTCCAAGGCAGATGTGGGGGTCCCCGGGCGGACCACTCCAGCAGAGGAAGCGCAGCTAAGAGACGTTCTCAGACGACATTCCAAGATCTTCTTAGGTGATGGAAACACGGCACCCGCCCCAGCCCGGGGCGGGGTATGCGACATTGACGTCAGAGGAGCCAAACCGGTACCACTACGACCAAGATCGATAATCCCTAAGGTTGCGATGAAGGTCTACGAGTTACTGAAGAAACTCCTAGAGACTGGACTCATCGAGATGTCTGACTCTGCTTGGGCTTCGCCTATTGTGATCGTCCTGAAGAAGAATGGAGTTGATATTCGCATGTGTATTGAATATCGCCTGGTGAACGGTTTCATTGAGCTGTCGAATTATCCGCTGCCGCTGATTGACGACCTCCTGGTGGGTTTCGAGCAAGCCATGTGGTTCATGTCATTGGACATGGCTAGTGGATTTGGGTCATACGTATGACCGAGCGAGCCAAGCAGATCTCCGCGTTCGTGTGTCCATTCGGCCATTTCCAATGGATTCGAATGTCATTCGGTCTCAAGAACGCCCCGTTGATATATCAAGAGATGATCAACAATTCTCTCTGGGGATTCGTCAGGTTACCGCCAGAGGAAGAGAAGACTGTGGATGTGGACGTTCTGAAGTTCCTAGGTTTAGATCCAGCGGAAGAAGAAGAAGTCCAGCGTGAGAAGTTCGCCCGGGAGGTGCCTATCCTGACAGATAAGATGACGGCTTTCAAGCGGAATATCCCAGCGCCATCGCAGATGGGACCCGTCCTCGGACGGAGTTGTTATATCGACGACATCGCCCATGGGGCGCCCACCTGACGACCAGTTGTGCGAAGATTTGAATGCTCTGCTATATCGGCTACGCTATTGGAATATTTCCGTCAGCCTTCCCAAGACTGAATTCGGCAAGCACGCCATTCCGTATATCTCTCATGAAATTAGTGCCGAGGGGATAGGGGCTATGCCCAAGATCGCGAAGTCCGTTCAAGAGTTACCGTTCCCGACAACGCTCAAAGGAGTACGGTCCTTCTTGGGCAGCCTAAACTACTACCACAAGTTCATCGAGGATTTCTCGGTAGTGGCAGCGGCACTTCATAAATTGACTGATGAGCAGATCAAGGCTGGAAGGGATTTGCCCAGAGCAAAAGAATCGTTCGAGATTCTCAAGCGGAAAATCGTGTCTACACCTCTGTTGCGTCACCCCGACCGACACAAGCCGTTCGTGATCATTCCACATGCGAATCGCTGGGCGGCCTGCGCCGTCCTAGGACAAGAGTATGATGGGAAGATCTTACCCGTACGATTCACCGGACGGGTGCTGAATGAAACAGAGATTAGGTATCATGAAGCAGAGAAGGAGGTGATCGCGATCATGCGAGTGTTGGATGTATTCGGGAATCTCGTCAGGGGATGCCCGATCAAGGTCTACACGCGGTATTCCGTCCTGTCCTGGTTGTTGAAGTCTAAGAGCACCGACGGACGATGGGCACCGACGTCCGATGGGGAGTGATCTTGTCCCATTGGGACTTGGAAGTCCACAAGGTTCAGAGAGACGAGGATGGGTTGGCTGCTATCATGGGAGGAGGCATCACCCCACGAGAGCACTTGCATGAAGTAGCCGAAATCCCTGATACCCCTCAAGGGGCGAGTGAAACCACAACCGGTTATCAGCGTGGAGATGTTGGAAGAAGACTTCGATGGTTATGTGTTAAGTTTCGATGGCGCTGCTAAGACGTCTACGCGTCGGGGCAGCTGTGGATGTATCATCTGGAAACGCCCCGGTTGGAAGGTAGTGACGGCTCAAGGTTTCATACTCGAAGATGTCACTGTCAACGACACAGAGTACCATGGTCTACTCAAAGGTCTGGCCATGGTAGCCGAGCGGGACATCCCAGAGGTTGTTGTCGGAGACTCACGTATCGTGATACAGCAAGTGCAAGGGCTGATTAACTGTAACCAGCCCAATTTGCAGCGGAGACTAGCATGGTATGGTGTCCTACGAGAAAAGTTCAAGTCGGTCCGGCTGGTACATGTCAAGAGAGAATACAACCAGGCGGCCGACTATCTTACCTCGAAGACATTGATGGCTGGAGAATCCTGGATCGTGACCGACCCGGCCGAGATGACGCACTTGGAATGTGTGTCTTCGATTCCAGAGAAGCTGAAGAAGCCGGTAGTCGTTTTGGACTCAGAAGGCCCCGCACGAGACACACCGCCTGGCGAACTAACTAGTGTTCAGCCAGGATCCGAGTCCGCGTCTCTACCAACCCCGGTTAGAATCATGACGGCCGTGACCCGGAGTCATGCTCGCGGAAACCCCAGTCAGAGTGATCCGATGGGACCATTGGAGTATCAAGCGGAAAGGTGGAGACGAATCAAGGCGCACCAAGATGAGGATCACCGTCTGGTAAACCTCAAGAAATTCTTGCGAGGTGAAGTGGATAGTTTCTCTCGCGCGCAGATACGTCGCCTTTCGAAAGAAGCTGACCTGTTCGTGTTAGACAGTCGAGACGTGTTGTTCCGTCGGAACCATTCCGCTCATGGGAGACCCAGAGATCAGATGGATATGTTACGATTGGCAGTTCCGGAGACACTACACCAGGCCATATTGCACTACGCTCATGAGGATTTTCAAGGAGGTCATCAGGGCATAACGCGTACGCATGAGAAACTCCGGATAGATTTCTACTGGTATGGAATGTACGCGGATGTAGAAACGTTCGTCAAAGAGTGCGTGGATTGTGCCAGCGGAAAGGGGCGGCCCCTAACCAGGGCCTCTCCCCCTGGAACATTGAGCCGACTCGCCCATTTGAGATTGTATCTGTGGATTTTGTCACTCATTTGTCAGAGTCCGCCCGGGGCAACACTTTCTTGTTGCTTTTCCAGGATATGTTCTCCGGATATGTCATGTGCAAGCCGATGAGCTCAACCACTGCCCAAGAGGTGACTGAGGCGTATGAAGAACGCGTCTTCCAGAGGTTTGGGGTGAGTTCCATGATCCGCCACGACCAGGATCCAAGGTTTATGGGCGAAGTGTTCAGGTGTTTCAGGGAATTGCTGGGGAGCAAACAACGAGCCACCCTCAGCTATAGACCCCAAACAAATGGCCAACAAGAACGGCCAGTCCAGACGGTGATTCGAAGTGTACGTGCATATGTGGTTGAGGCAGATCAGTCCGGCGGGGACGATCACACCGAACGCCTGATGTTCGTGTTGAATATATCCTTTGACGCAACCCGTCTGGACACACCGTTTTACCTGGTACACGGTTGGGACGCCCAAGGGACAGTGTTAGCAATGTTCGGGCCGAAGCCATCTGGTGTTGTCGAGCGAACCGCGTACGAGTGCCGGAGGAAACGGCAGCGCGATTACAGCTATGCGCAAGCCTGTGCAGAAGATCTGCAGCGGAAAGCCAAGCGGGATCGAGCGATCACACAAACCCAGAAGTGGAGAGCCCTGTCGGATCGGATCAAGGCGGGATTTTCAGTCGGAGACACGGTATGGCTATACATCCCGAAAGTCCAGCCAGGGTATAGCCGCAACTCGTTCACCTGTGGCAGGGGCCTTTCCGGATCGCCGAGGTGACCGACGATTTTCGTGTAAGACTCAAGATTGACGACACCAGCTACCGTGTGAACCCATGGGTCGAGCGTTGTTCCCCAATGCCTCGAGCGTTGTTCCCCAAACGACCGATAGTCTGGACGGAGATCGACGATGACGATGACCTGGATGCAGCTCTGCTGCCAGAAGACAGTTGGGAAGTGGATAACACCAACAGCGAGTATGAATTCGAAGAGATCCTGGACCTACGCTGGTCCAAGCGGACCCGCACTTCCAAGCGTATCCGCGAATATCTCGTCAAGTGGAGAGGCTACGACGAGCCAGACTGGGTGCCACTAGCTCAGCTGAGCTGTGGTGCCCTGCTCTATGAGTTCAATCAAGGGGCGAAAGCCCGCGCACGTTTCCGAGCCATGCAGGCTGGAGACGACCACCCGAGGTAGTAAGGCTTCGGGTGATCCTGCCCGGTCGGACTGCAAAGTCTGGCCGGGCCCCGCGGCTGAGTAATGACATTCGGCCGAGATGCGTGTTATGATGTTGAATTTTTTCTAGGGAGTGATCGAGTGGAGTCCAGATGATTGAACCCAAATGGCAAGTGGTGGACTTAGTGATTTTGACGAATATGCACAAGCAAAAGAGGATGAAAATGCAAAAGATGATATTGACGGATTAAACGACAAAGAGAAGACGCACTGCAAAACAACATAAGGTCTCGATGAGATTGCCCTAGAGGAGAACCTCGGTCGCAGGAGAGTGGATGGGGTTTCGACGGCGAACGTCTTCGGGCTTGAGCTGATCACGGACTTCCTTTGGGACGTGTGCGAATCGGTCGATGTTACTGCAGTATGCTGTCCAGTTGGTACGCGCAGGGAACTCGCGCTCAGCCCCTTCGACCTGTTGCTCCAACGTGAACTTCCAACCCGAGGAGTTGGGAGTCTTGCGGTGTGCCAAGAACAAGTAGCACACTTTCAGTGGGTAAAGCCAGAAACCAGGTTCCCAGACAATAGTTCGCGGAACACCCCTTTGAAACATCCGCTCAAGACGTTTCTCGAAGCCGTGCCCGACCGTTTCATGCCGAGTGGAACGATTCGCGTAGATTGCACTGGATGTGGCATAGGCGTCGCTGCATGAACCAGCACTCTCTCCCTTTTCCGGCTGAGTCTTCATGACGAACCAATGGAGCATGTCCCAGAAGGCTCGAGAGTTGTCCTTCATGAACTGGATGTGTTTGTCGATGGCTTTCACAGCCGTAGGCGAGAAATCAGAGGGCAAATGGAAGTACAAGTACTTCTCCCGGTTGGCGAACATGACCTTCCAGGGCCGCTTGGACATCAACGCGAGATACTGTTTCAACATAGGGATCCAACGCCGCTTGAAGAAGACGATATGGGAGAATTGAGGCGCGTAGTCCCTCAGTGCCATCTTTCTTGGGAGAGAACCGACAGAGTATCCCACGGCGACGCCACGAGATAATACCCCGGCCAGAGCGTTCAATCACAGCCATGTCGGCATCGGACAGCTCATCATACTTGAGCTGCGCCAACCGGGACTTGGAGCGACCGTTGCTCCCACGTGGGCGTGGTCGCTTGGACGACGGTGTGTAAGTCGATCCTTTCCCGCCGGAGTCAGACTCAGATGCGCTTCCAGACGAGTGACGTTTGCGCTTGAAATGAGCCTTCGACTGAGAAGTCGCTTTCTTGCTAGACTTCTTTGTCGGAATATCCTTAGCTGGAGATTCGCGCGGTGAGAGAGAACCCCGTCAGGACCGAGGCTTAGATTTCGCAGCCTCGTTTTCACTGCTTTCATCCGACGAAGAAAAGATCCCGGGGGTTTTCTCTCGTGCCCGGTCACTGGCAGTCTCCGTCTCATCGTTGCTCAATGCGCCACCGTCGTTTACCGGTTGGACCTCAGCCTCGTCCTTCGAGTTGTAGTCTGCATCGGCTGGGTCGTCCTCCTCCTTGGACTCCCCAATTTCGATGGTCTCGTGAGCGGAGAGCGAGTCGTCACTCACATTGCAGAGCTTGGGCCACTCCGACGGATAGTTGCCAACCAGCAGGCGTGCTTTCAAGGCGATTTCAACCGTCCGGAAGTATTTATCCGGGACATAGCGAGTCCACAGTGTCTCATCGAAGCACCGATGGTAGATCATCTGGGTTAGCATGTTACACAAGTCAGCCTCTGGAAACTCGTGATGTGCCACTGCGTCGTCGCCCATCATGTTCACGGCTAAGCTGTAGCCGAACCCCGCTTGCATAGTCAGCAGCGTGTCGAGGCGAAGGTCCGCGAGGGTGAGGAAGTCGGGGAATCGTGAAACAACCTCTTCGACTGACATCTTCTGTGCAGTGATGAAACGCAAGGGGCGCTTGACAGACTCCAAGTGAACTGTCGGGCGGGACTGGATCCTCACGGTCCCATGCGGAGTCTCCATCTCGACGAGCTTCAAAGTCGAGGACGAGCGATGAGACTGCTTAGCCGGGCGTTTCCGCGCGGACGCGCCCGAAGGAGATTTCTCTGTCGGTGCCACATCAGGAATAGGAGTTTCCGAAGGGAGCGATGCGGCGGGGGGTTTCTCCCCCGACTTAGATTCCTGATCGGGGGCGTCATTCCCGTCGGAAACAACTATCTCCTCGTCATCGCTGGCCTCACTGTCGCGGTCCGGAGCATTTGGGAACGGAGGCATCGCGCGATACGGTTTGTCGGCTGCCTCGACGGTTAACCAAGTCTTCCTCCCAGCCGGAGGTTGTGTGCCTCGCTCGAAGTGTCGCAGCAGATGGCGAAGACGAGTCCAGCGCCCACGGATGCTGCCTTGATTCTCGTGCAGGAACGTCATGAGTTTGTCCGTGTCCAAACCTTTGGCCTGATTGGGAGATGGTCTGAGTGGCAGATGCCAGACGAGCCTCGAGCTTCTGGACTTGATCAGTCAGTCGAGTTTCGCACACAGCTTGCTCATCAGCAGCCACAGAGAGTTCACGGTCCAGTTGGGACTTGACATCTTCGACCGTGTCCTGCAACGACTTGCGTTCCTGTTCATGATACGCTTCGAGGAAGCCATAGTCACGCGCGAGGCTGTCATATTTGGATTGCAATGCCGTGTCTTGTACAGAAAGCCCGGCTGAGGTACGCATTGACGCAGAAGACCGATGTTGACCCAAGACCTGGTGTAGCAGCGAAATCGAATAGAAGAGACGCTTGGCGAAACGCTCGCCTTCGAATTGACGGAAGACGGAAGCCATCTGCCGACGGACCATCAACGAGTCCAAGAAAGCCTCGAAATTTTCGAGTGGCTGGTCGTCAGGGCCTGGGCAGGGGCGGAGTACCATACTGCGGACCTCCGACTGAGAGCCGACGATCTGTGCCAAGTCGTCCAGGTCCTGGTTGGAGAGATCGTCGAATACCAACAGGTTCTCCACGCCGCCATAGCCGTCTTGGACATGCGTATCGGACCGATAGGCGGCAGCGTGGGCGGGCACGCCAACGACGAATGAGTCAGCGTCCAACCCTCGCCTCGGTGGGATAACAGCCCGCGTCGGCTTGATGTTGGTACAGCCTTGAGGGCTGGCGTGAGAAGCAGGCAACACCCCAGAGCACATAAACTTGATGGTGCCACCAAGGTCGAGCATCCGCGTGATGGGAGATGGCATGTCTGCGCGAGTCGACGCGGACGCGGCAGGGGCGGACGATGCAAGTTCCACAGACGTAGGAGCCGAGTGCGGGACGAGCGCAAGAGGCTGAGAACCAACAGTGGAGGTAACAGGCGAACCCCCATCGCCACTCGCACCCGGAGCGTCCTCTGCAGCATCCGGAGCCTTGGGCTCGCGCGCAGGAGGTGCCTCAACCGGTGGAGCATGTGTAACAGTGGGCTTGGAGCTTCCAGACGACGTGCCATCGCCGCCGTTGCCCGCGCCGACCTCGGTGTCCTCAGTGGAGGTGTCCGCAGGCCGGAGTTACGCGGCGCAGACGCAGGAGAAGACGCGGGTGTGGGCGCCGGCGTAGGAGTGGACAGAGCCCTCTCCGTCGTTGCCGTGGTGGCAGGAATCGTGGTGGCAGGAGTGCCGGAAGTGGCCATGGCTGAGTTTCATTGCTGGCGCGCAATTTGCGTTGTGAGGCAAATTTCTTGGATCTAACGGCCGAAGAATCTTTTGAAATGGAGTGACTAGGCTGCGACAGTGCGCAAAGAAGTGACGCAAGAGTAAGCAAGGACCCCGCGGGATCTTCGCCCGGAACATATTTCCGGCCGGACTTACGCTTCGAGTATGAGTGGGTTCTGCTCATGGTTGATCAACTCGATAAATGACTCGGTGAAGAACCAAGATCAGAGGTGCGTTTGACACGATGGGATTCGCGATTTTGGGACAATGTTATATGATTGGTCAGTTCGAGAGGCCAGTTCGTGTGACAAATGGATCAGTGGATACATGGTTTGGTGTATGGGACGTTATGCATTGGCTTAGTTGCCACGTCCCCGAAGTGGATCCCGGACGGAAATTCCCGGTCGGCATCAAGTTCCAGACGGAAGGAAATGTTCACAAGACGCAAAGTGCTCCCCGACCCAGAGAGTCGTAGGAGCTGCCTTCCATGGGATAACAAGAGTGCCATACATGCATACCCGACATTAACCTATACAAGATCCCAGATGACATCCGCCAGAACACTGATGGCCCAGAAGCACTAAAGGTGGAAGTCGCTCGTTTGGTCAAGCCCGGATGGGAATTCTCAATGGACCAGTCCGGACGGACAAGTCGACATTGAAGATCTGACTAAACTAAAGTCAAGTGATACCCGACCGACCAAGACGACAGACGATGATCTGCTTTTGGTGCAACGAACATTCAAGGAACTGACAACGAACATCG